>JACEII010000045.1:2882454-2932437 GCA_014332785.1 Antheraea mylitta
ATTAGTGCTCAGCTCCTTTTGGTTTTAACGTGATGATATGTAGCCTAGAGCCATCCTCGATAAATGAGCTATCTAACACTAAAAGAAACTTTGAAATCGGATCTGTAGTTCTTGAGATCATAGCGTTCAACCAAACAAACAAACAAACAAACTCTTCAGCTTTATATATTAGTATAGACGATAATTCTGCGAAAAGCCCAAGCAAAACGTTCACGTTTCGGAGATTAGTTCGGACAAACAACAGGCACTTCAACTTTATTTATGTTACAAACTTTATTGACATAGAATTCTGTTTTTATATAAATCTCTATATTCTTATTACAAAATAGACTGGCTATTTAAAGAACATGACCTTTCAAATTAGGCATATTTTAGAATTTGCTAAAAATATTCGAGTGTCCGAGATGCCCTAACGAGCTAGCGGAACTCGTGTTATCGATTGTAACATTTTTTTTTTTTTTAATTTAACTTTAATATTTTACAATTACATACCAACAGTGTCGGTTGACTATAGGTTCAACTGTCAAACAACGACGCGTTCCATTGTTTTTTGTTGATTAAGTTGCTGATATTTCGTTCTCACTATTATCAGTTTCAGATTTAGCTTTGTTCAGGTCCATATTGCGTAAATGAAATGTTGCAGTGACAACTTGGTAGAAGCCAGTCAATTCTAGACTCAACTGCAAAGGAATGTCCATACTAATATTTAATAATAGATTTCGGTGCAATAATGTTTTAGCGAAATTAAGTTTGCTAGAATGCTATATTCACAATAATCGGCTATTCTTTTTCCTTAGTTAATCTTATAGCCTATCAATAGCAGAGTACGAGAGACTACTCGTATACAACCAACGTTTTAATAAATATTACGTTGAAACTATAGATTTATATTCATAATATAAAGATACCAAGTAGTAAATAATTATTAAAGCGAAAGAACAAGAAAACTATTAATTATTTCTTTTGTATTTCTCTATGTTATAATGTAGGTGGTAGAGCCCCGCTGAAGCTATTTTTGGTTTCAACATGAATGGATCGGCTCCTCCGGGGTAGTACCACCCCTCTCACAGATAACCGACGTGAAATAACAGTGCTTGCATTGTTGTGTTTCGTTCGGTCAGTGAGAGAGCCGGAGGCCCACGTCCCTTCGTCTTTCCCTTTCCTTCCCCTCCCCCTTCTCCCATATACAGGCTGGTAACGCACTTTCGACGTCCCTGATGTCGCTAGTGTCTATGGACGGTGGTGATCACTTAACATCACGTGACACACCAGTTCGTTTGCCTCCTATGATAAAAAAAAAAATATTATTGTTGAACTTGGTGCGGTTAATATGCAATCCTACTAAAACAGTTACGGGACTGATTGAATGAAACCACATTTTTTGGTACAACACGAATATATTTTGCAGTGGAACAGAATCTCCGGTACGCGAATCTTCCTTGCACTTGACTGATTTTATATAGGATTCTTATAAAAATTAAGTGAAAATTAATAACATTTTTTTTTAGGATTATTGAATGTTTCTTTATCGAAGATATAACACTGAAACAGTTACGTTTAAATATATGTCTTCATGTTCGTAGGACATTTTCTGACACTTGCCTCTAGCTTATAATAGCGGCAGGCTACCATGTCCATTTTGACGTTTGTCCACTCATGACCTTTCTTATACATTAATAACTACATTTAAAGGAGCAAACTGCTTTTCTTTACTGCCAATGGTGACGTAACTGCACGTCAGTTATTCGAATTCTAAATGTTGAATTTTAGAACACAAAATTAATAATTAGCGCACTTATTTAAAATACAATTTGGTAGTTTTATTTTTCAATATTTGATATTATATATTTGTAAATCTTATATATAATTATACATAGGAACTCTAGGTAGCAAAACTATCGTCTGCTCCAAATTCGCATGAATATTTAATGCAAAAATAATGCTGCTAGCATTATAATATACTTTTTTCGAAAATAAATCGATATTTCATGTCACTATTGTTATGTGTCAAAACAGTCTTCATAGCATGCTATTATAATTAGATTTATGTTTATCATTTTAAGTACCTAGGCAAATTATTGTCAAAGACCAATATGCTTATTAAAATAGATAAACTTGGGCACATGTTCTTTAGGCTTAGGTATTAGATAAATTGGGATCAAACTATAGCCCTATAACTTTTTACAAGAATTGTTAAATGTTGATGTTGATTAAACACGTATATTTATTTGTTCCAAGTATTTATTAAAGCCTACAAAATATCTTGTAGCTGCTTGAAGTTACTTGAAAGAAGTCATGAAAATGCTCGTACTTATACTTTTGTAATAACTTATTACTCGTGAGTTTGATATTAAAATTATACACAATACTTAAACAACAGGTTCGATTTCTGACAAACGTAAGAAAACATGTCATCTTCTATGCAATGCTTCTATGTCTAGATATTGTATATTTAAAAGAGAAGAGTATTGTTTTATATCACAGGAGGCAAATGAACAGGTAAGTCACCTGATGTTAACAGATCACCACTATCCATAGACACCAGCAACACCAGAGGAGTTGCAAGTGCGTTGCCTGCCTTTATTGGGGGGGAAGGGAGTAGGGGGAGAGAAATAAGGTAAAGGGAGAATGTGGGCCTACGGCGCTCTCACTTTTTTATTAGCGTGGGGAAATCCCTTATGGATACGCCACCCTCTTGCACTACTCGTACTCGTTACTAGCACAGACTAAAACCCCAAGGTGTACCATCCGCCGCGTGGTAAGGGTGGCCAAGGATCGAACCTGCTACTTTCCTGAGAACCGTCGCTGCGGCAGCCTGGCGAGTGAACGTCAGGCTTCGTCCTACTTTAGAGAGTCTACTGGGTACATAACCAGTCGCCTCCCCTCGTCAGCCCCACCCATGCGATGAGGAGATGGGTTCCCGGCCCATCCCCTTATGTTCGGCTACGGTATTGGGAGGAGGCGAGCGTTCCACCTCCCCTTCTCCCTGCTCTTCTTTAGCGAAGAGGACCACTTCGCGGATCTTCCTCACGGACCCTCTTCGCCGTCTCCTTCTGCGAGATGACCTTCTCGTAGAAGGAAGTCACAGCGGTCCATACGTCCTCGCTGCCGAGCAAGGCCGAAACCATACGCGACAGCGAAAGATCGTCCCTGTTCAGCGCTCTCACTAATCGAACGCAACGCAACAATGCAAGCATGTTACTTCACGACGGTGTTTTGTGAAAGGGTGGTACTACTCCAGGCGAGCCGACCCGTTCATGCTGAAACCAGTAATAGCTTCAGCGTGGCTCTACCACCTACAGAATGGTAATATAATTGTTATTAGTAGCAATAATATGAAAGTTTTGTAACGATATTTTTTTAATATTCGCGGCAACATGAGGTGTATTTTGTGAAATCCCTTCAACTTGTACACATATAACACTAAACCAAAGACGTAACTCAAAACATTAAGGGTACAATTTAACTTATCGTGTCAGTAGCATTTCGCGCAAACTACTCGTTTAAAAATGATAAACAAGTTTTAGCGAGTGTTAGTAATGTATGCGAAGGGTTAACTCTCAGCCACGGTAGTGTTTTGCAATTTCCCAAGTTTATACAAGTTGATATATCCACTTGTACGTGATCAAACCCTCGAGTGCTCAAGATCTATTTTACATATACACTTGTTACTCGCTTGTTCTATTAACATAACACACTCCTCTTCTTGATAAGTAAAATATTTTTCCTTAAAATATAGGAAAGGGTTTCTGTTTATCCTTACTGCGTATCGTGGATTCCATCTATACTTCTATACTAATATTATAAAGAGATAAAGTTTGTGAGTTTGTGACGTTGTGACGTTGTGACGTTGTAGGGGGTAATCTCAGGAACTACTGGTCCGATTTGAATATATTAATGATTTAATAAAACAATAGGCTCTATTTAAGCGAATACGTCAGAGGAACGCTCGTAAAACACCTATCATTTTACAAAACATGAAAACTTGTAATATCAAAAATCTAGAGAAAAATATATAGAACACAAGAGCTCCCGCAGTTCAACCTAAAAAGCTGTAATATTTTTTATACGTAATAAATTATATCGAGGAATAAAATTGTAAATGTAACATTTATCTTTTTACACATTATGCACCGTAGTTGACAGGTTAAGTGGCCCCAGCCCTCAGCCACGTCACCTCCCCGCGATTTCTCAAACGGTAATGCCACTTGATGTATTTCGCTTGAACGCGATCGAACGCTTTTGCTTTAAAAATATCTACTTTTATAAGTATATATATATTCGTAAACTTTATGATGATACTATTTTACGATTAAAAACATTGTAATTAAATAACGAAAAATTTTATCAGAATAAAGCAAACGAAACAACATAGAAAACTAAAATTCAATAATCCCCTATTCTCTATGTAACTATTCTCGTGAATTTGTGAATTTGTTCGTATTAAATTACACTATTATTAAAGGTAGTCTAGTGCATTAGAACTTCCATGACAAAGTCTTAATTTTGTCAATATTTATGCTGATCTCTCAAACGATATTTAATTTTTATTGGTAACTACATAAATTTAACATTACCCATGAAAACTATACAAAATCGAAATATCCTTTATTCAATTTAGGTCCTGAGAAGGCGTTTATGAAAGTCCGGCAAGAAACACGATCTTGTTTTTATTTTTTTTTTTTTTTTTATTGTAGCACTCCATCGCCGGTCGCCACTATCATGCCGGCCTATAAAAAGCTGGATATGCACAGGCTGATCCCGAAACGCGACCCGTAGAAGCGAATCACTATTACGGGCTTTTTCGCCATATACATGGTGGTTGCGACCCACTCGGGCTGTAAAACCCTATCACCCCGCTTGCGCCATTGCCTCGTTCGTTATTCAGCAGGGTGCACCACGTGCAGGTGAGGTTGGCTTGGGTGTCTCAAGTCTTATGATGTTATTCGACACCCCTTACACCCCTAATCTGTTCATGCTACATATTTTTACAAAACATAAATAGTTACGTTTTTAGTGGATGCACATAGAGGAGCGTCATTTCCAGACGTCATAATCGTTCACATATTGGTCCATCCAATAATAGCTTTTAGATATTAAAACCAGTTTGACATGGTTCTTAAACTCACTATCCCTCGAATCGGTAGCCTGTTTTGGAATTTACCTAAAAACTGTTTCTGGACTTAGTGAGTCTGAAGCATGGAATGACCGACTTGTTGCAGTTTCTAGTATTTAAATTATGTTGATCTTTTACTTGATCCAGCATATCTAAGTTTTTGCGGACATACATTAAATCATTAAATATATATTATATTATTATATATATTGCTGTCCTACACGTATTTGTTATTATAATTAACTAGCGTGCCCGGCGAACGTTATTCCGCCTTTATAATAAAAACAATGAATCACTTTATATACTGGTAACAACCGCATAAAAATCTGATCAGTGGATTTTTGAGTTTATCGCGAACAGACAAACAGACAAACATACCACAGAACATTGTTATACAATATGTAGTTATATATTGTGTATTTTATATTAAAAATAATATTTTATCTATAATTTGTATGCGATACCATCATAGAAAAAGTTTTTGTATATAACTACGCTCGACTTATTTTTTTCACTTAATAGCGTATACTTTACTCCTATTATAAAGCTATTTGTACCATCGAGCAAGCGTAGATATTGCATTGTTTCCGAAAATAAGCTATTAATATTGCGAATGCATTTTAAAAATCCTTGAGTAACATTTAACAATTTAAAACATATTTCATTTTAAAAGTAATAACGAGTTCTTATATCCGTTTATATGTGGAGAAACGAGTAGAAACAACTTCCATTATTACGTTGGAAAATGTTTCTTTGATAGCAGATGCAGCGCAGAAACGCGTAGACAAGTTACCTACTTGATATGCAAAGTTAAAGTTTTTGTCATCTAGAGAATTTTCAATAAAAAATACAAGCCAGTTCTGTAATCTATATTTAATCTATTTTACAGAAAATGCATGATGCATTCTTTACATTTTACTGTACATATATATTAATATTATAAAGAGGTAAAGTTTGTGAGTTTGTGACGCTGTGATGTAGTGACGTTGTAGGGGGTAATAGAATATATTTATGGTTAACAAAGAAGGCAATTTATTACAGTGTCCAATTCCCGTTGGATTCCACTGTCATTCAACTGTTCAATATATTGCATTAGAAGTACATTCTAAAATAAATGTATCTATTTTAATAGATGTTATATTATATCTATTTTAATTTTAAGGAGGCAAGCGATGCAGCTTAATGCTTTCTATTTCTGATAAATACATAATATTACATATGTGATATACAGTTTTCATTAATAGACAATAATATGAATAATAAGCTAGTAATTTGAATCATATTCAAAATTGAACTTTTTTATCTACTAACAAGGTTTGGAGGTTAAGGAGATAGAATCAATCATACAATCTAATAGTGTCAGTCACATAATCATAAATTTTATTTTAAATGCCATCTGTTCACTGGTTTATCATTACATGATATGAAACAAAGTCCTCTACCGCGTCTGTCTGTCTGTTTGCGATAAACTCAAAAACTACCGAACGGCTTTTTGGCGTTTTTCATTAATAAATAAAGTGATTCATGAGGAACATTTAGGTATATAATTTTTTTTGTATCAAGTCGGGACACCGTCCGCCGGGCTCACTATTTGTACTATCATACGTTAACACATGTACCCCTCCCCTTCCAACTCTTCAGAGCGTCTCGCTCGCAATGCAAGATAGCCTCAATATTGTAGGCATGTAATCCTAGGGATTACATCGTAAACGTGATCTCGAAGACTCGAAATCCTGAACAGGGTGCGACGATTTTTCATGCCTGAACAGCTATATCTTTATAAGCTTTATAAGACACGAGTTCGGCCTTGCGTTGAATACTGTTCGCACCTTTGGGATGGTTCCGCAAAGTACCTCTTGGATACCCTGGACAGGTTGCAGAGACGGGCTATCCGCAATGATGCAGATGTTACAGTGGATATAGAGCCGCTTCAGATGCGCAGGGACTCATTGAGTATATTCTACCGTCTGTATCACGGTGAGTGCTCCGAAGAGTTATTTAACTTAAACCCTTCCTCCCCTTTCCATGATCGAACTACACGCACTGGGCTTCGTAGCCACAGTTTTACGGTAAATTGTATCTGGGCACGAACTAAAAAGTTTGCATCGTCATATCTTTGCTGTACCGTGAAACTGTGGAACAATCTCCTGGCCAGTGTTCCCTCCTTCCTATGACATAGGATCCTTCAAGGCGTAATGTGAAGAGACACTTACAAAAGGTCGACATGACAGCGGCGACCAGTGATGAATAATCTGTCTCTCGGTGGTTGCCGATATTTTTGGTTTGTACTATGTTTACCATCAGGCATAGCAAAGTCACTTTGTCGTGCTGCAATAAAAAAAAAATGATTGGCTTTTAATGTTATTCCCAAATTTTATTTCAATACCAGATTATTCTTTGTTTTCTTTTTATTCTCTGTAGATTTTAAACTTATTATTATTATATCTGAGTATAAATTGATCCTACTATGTGCCGCATCAATATGTAAAACGAATACTCTACGAAAACTCGCTTTAGGATACGAAATTATTTATGGCATTAGTAACTTTGTTATTTAAAAAATATACATGTATTTATTATTTCTGTAAATACGAGACTCTCTAAACAACAACCAACTTTGTTATTTCATATCTGCCACACGTCCCACAATAGCTCACTTCTTAGTGCAATTTTCACCATTGATTATATTACTGTAAGATCTATTGGATTTTACTGATTCTGGAATTGATTTTTCTTTACAATATGATAAATTGATAATATGACCTAAAGTATCAATATATAAAGTAAAGCGTATCCAGATAACGTTTTTATGAATTACTAGCTGTTACTCGCGGCTTCGCACGCGTTTTTTTAAATATATTAAATAAATTTAAAATTGTGATTACACATCTAGTGTAAATTACAATAATACTATTTCAAAAATAATTGTATCACACGCACATCATCTACTGTAACAGGTAACGTGTAAGTTATGTATGTGAATACTAATAGTGTATCGAATGGGATGGAATTATGATCAGCCACATAACTGGAATTTTAAACCATATATCACCCTCAGTGCTCACACTATATAAGAAAATAATGAAAATATGAAGCTACACATTATCGAACAATATTAAATAAAACAGCTAATTAGTTACTTATTTGCCCGTAAAATTCCCGTTCAAATATTACTTGTAGTCCGGTGAAGCTGTTAAGCGTAGTCATTTCTAAGAAAAAAAAAAACATTCAAATAGGTCCAGTCGTTTCGGAGATTACCCGGAACAAATAAAAAAACAGACATATCGACAGAGTTAAAAAAAATGTTGATGTTTGTAGCATCACAGATTGTATTCACCAAAAATATTTTATTTTAATATAAATTACACTCACTTTACTTTTATAATACGTAATATATCACAAATAAAAAATTGGCAAAAAAACTAATGTAGAATAGAGTTTTTTAAGAGTGTTTGGCGGGATTTCAGTCTGTCATGTAGTGGATTTTATATTTTTTTCATTATATTGTGTTACATGATTCTATATCGTGTAGAAATTGGTTGCGTATTATATAATATCGTTCGTTTATTTTGCATAAGTGAAATGAATGAAAAATAAAACCACGAAGCATTAATTCTATGGTCTTGAAGATTAAGAAGATAAAAAATTACGTTATATTATGTAGAGGATTCGGCGCTTATACCTTTACATTAACTTTGACATAGAAGAAAACTAACTATATTGACAACTTCAGAATTGGCTGTATGGATTAATACCTTCGACTGTCTTATTGGACGAATATTATTACTACTAAACTTTGTTGTGTGGGCGTGCACGTGTGTGGGGGTGATGGTGTAGTGTTGTAGCAGTTTTTTTTTTGTGTCACTGTATTGCGCAAGCAACGCACTCAAGGGCTCCCTGCCGAGGGATCGAACCTAGACTTGAGCCGCTACCGAGGGAGGCCTAATCTGGTGTGCGGGAGCGAAATCTACCCCCAGACCACGGCAGCGTGATCTGTGGTTACGCGGGCGTGGGCGTGAGCACGCTCTGTTTGGAGAGACAGGCTGGTACTGATCGTTCACTGCCGTTATTTCATCAGGAGGGTCGATAAAAATATGTCGCGGCCGTCTTCTATGACGCGTAGCGTTTAGTAAGGGTTCGTATTGTGCGGCGGATACGACTAACGGACTGGGATGATTCGCAGCTTTTTCAAAATAACTAATCGTAAGTGATTTTACGTATTCACAGATAGAAGGGATCTCTAGGTCTCTATGGAGATCGACTCTCCGGATGTACCACGGGGCACCGGTCACTTTACGTAAAACACGATTTTGGAAAACCTGCAGCTTATGAAAGTTATCTTTGGACATATGCGCAAAGACGGGGCAGCGTCATCACGGGATGGATACACGTCTTATACAAAGTGAGCTTGTGTCTGAGGGACATCTTACTCTTATGACAAAGCAACGGATGGAGGCGACCCAAGACCATAGCGGCCTTGTTTCGCACTCTGTCTATATGTGAATTGAACTTTAAATGTCTATCTAATATGATACCGAGATATTTGACCTCTTCGACCCAAGGGATATCGATTCCGTATAGCCTGATGGGCTAAAATTTATTAGCGCGTTTTGTGGGATCGAAGAGTATTGCGGCACTCTTATCGGGATTAACTTCTATGCACCATCGATGAATTCATGAATTTTGGGGTGTAAGGGGTGTCGAATAACATCATAAGACTTGAGACACCCAAGCCAACCTCACCTGCACGTGGTGCACCCTGCTGATCAACGAACGAGGCAATGGCGAGAGCGGGGTGGTAGGGCTTTACAGCCCGACTGGGTCGCAACCACCATGTACATGGCGAAAGAGCCCGTAATAGTGACTCGCTTCAGCGCGTCGCGTTTCGGGATCAGCCTGTGCATATCCAGTTTATTACAGGCCGGCATGATAGTGGCGACCGGCGATGGACAGTGTGTCTATCGGTGGTCGCTATTATTTTTGGATTGTACTGTGCTTACCATCAGGCATAGTGCAGTCACTTTGCCGAGCTACAATAAAAAAAAAAAAAAAAAAAAAAAACGGCTTTTTCGATGCGCTTCCTAAGAAAGTCCGACCGCCAGCCGGAAGTGTAAATAACGGTATCGTCAGCGTAACAACCTACCTCGACCCCCCGAATCCGAGGTAGGTCACTGATGAACAGATTGAAGAGCGTGGGCGTGAGTATGGAGCCCTGCGGCACACCTGAGCGTATCGGGTGGGGTGGCGATAGTTCACTATCTACTCTGAAGCGAAATGTCCTATCAGTGAGATAATCGCGGATAATATGAATTAACCTATCGGGTACTCGAGATTTACATAATTTATGGATGAGCCCTCCGTGCCAGACCTTATCGAAGGCCTTGGCGACATCGGAGAAGACTGCAATTGTGCGTTTCGGTTTACGTTTCGGATCGGCGTTAAATTTAGAGAAAATGTACTCCGTGAGCGGAGCACTTGATCTGTACACGAGTGTTTGGCACGAAATCCAAACTGCTCAGGCGGTATTAAATTAATATCTGAAATCGTGACCTGGAGTCGGTTTAGAAGGAGCCGCTCGTAGAGTTTACCTAAAGTATCTAACAAACTAATGGGGCGATAGCTATCGGGAAGCGTAGCTTTCTTGCCGGGCTTGTGAATACCTATCACTACGGCCTTTTTCCAGACGGCTGGAAAGTGACCCTGGGACATGGCCGCATTGAAGATACAGACCAATAGAGCTATGATGCGATCAGGAAGGAGTCTCAGAACCTCGTTACTGATTCCATCGGGACCTGGGGACTTTCTAGGCTTAAGACGCTTGATGGCGGCTGAAACTTCGTCAAAAGTAATCAAGGTTAGGGTATCCACCGGAGGGGTCGCGATTGTATGCTCCGCGGCTGATTCGATCAAACCAATACGGAAGGGGTCAGTGTTGTCAGTGTTAGGCGAACACTGTTTTTTCAAACTCGCGGCAAGACAATCTGCTTTATCTATGTTACCGAACGCGGGAGGCAACCCGGGGCTTCTGTCGAGAGGAGGCATTGGAGTAACTAAATCTGATTTAATATTACGCGTGAGAGCCCAGTACGACAGGTGCGATGGCTGGAGACCCTCCAGAAGTCTCTCCCACCTGTCGCCCCGGATCTCAGAGATACGAGACTTGACTATTTTTCGTAACGAACGTAATCGATCGCGGTTCTCTGCAGACGGGTAAGCGTCGTAAGCCCGAGTCGTGGCGTTCTTTTCCGTGATCAATGCTCTCACGTCATCAGGGAGTATAAAACGACGATCGTTCGCCGCTTGTACCTCTCTCGAGGTCTCTCTGACGGCGATCTGGAGATAATCAACCAGGGAATCGATGAAAAATTTTATTAATAACTAGCCTCTGCCCGTGACTTCGTTCGCGTGGAATAGTTACTTTGCTTTAATACCTAACACGCAGCGGAAGCTCTCAAGAGGAAAAAACTCAATCTTGAAATATTCTCTATAATTTAGCTATATGGCACTGAAAGAATTTTTGAAATCGGATCAGTAGTTACTGAGATTACCCCCTAAAACGTCACAAACTCACAAACTTTACCTCTTCATAATAATAGTATAGATTTTATATACCTTGCTAGCAAATGCTCGTGGCTTTGTCCGTGTGAAATTACAGTATTATTAACTACTTTATGATTTTTTTCTTTTAAGACTGATTATCAGACACATGCGTCATATTAGTTGTAATATCATTGAACTTTTATTTAAACAATTTATTTAAATTATTTATGTATTTAGTTATTATTTATTTGATAAATTATCTTAAAAACCAACTTTCATATTGAAACATTAGCCTATAACACAATATTGTTTCAAATCAAGAGTTTTATAATTTTTACCAAGTGTATAAGCCATTATTATTTTACCGTGTCATATACCATCCAATTTCTAAACATTTTTACAAGGTCTGTCAGACCTTAGACAAAAGAGCCTCACTTTAATGGTCCTGCTTTGTATTGTGGCTGTTAAAACGTTTATATAATTCTTCTAATTATGCGTGCTTTTGTTTCTTGAATATTATAACAGATAATTAAGAAGATCTTCGAATTCATTTCTATTAATAGCTGAGGAACCAACCCATTGCAAAATGTTTTATATTAGATATTACATATTTATTACGAAAAAAAATGCGTGTACACGCGTTAGAAGTTATACTTCTTTGACGTAACATCTTTAAAAATCTTTAAAAATCTTTTCAAAAATTTTATCCTTCGCCTTTTCCATTTATAAATCCATTTATAAAAAAATCTACACTAACAATAAAAAAAGGTATTTATAAACATTAAAAGTTTTAATACAAATAAATAAAACCAACAAATTAAAAGAAACAAAATGTTGACTATAGCTAACTTCAGGGTGTCGGTTTTTCGTGACGGTGTACGCGCGTATCGTAATAATTTACTCTCATCATTTTTTTCTAGCGTACCAAAAGAAGTATAACTTCAAAAATGTTTTTATTCTGTAATTAACAAATAGAGGAAGTCAATATAAAAATAATTAAGAATTTTATGCATTATGGCTACGCAATAAATAATAAATTAATAAAGATTACATTATTTATCTTCCGTACTGTTAAAGTCATGGGAAGAGAATAGAGTCTGTATGAGATGCAGAGAGAGATGAGGCCTAGTTCAAGGTTTAGTATATATATAATATATACTAGCTGTTACCCGCGGCTCCGCACGCGTTTTTTGAATTTATTAAAAAAATATTAAAATTTGTTATTAGAGCGTAAATAACAATAATACTCTTTCAAACATATTTGTAAGTATGACACGCACATCATCTACAGTAACGGATAACAGTTCATCACTACTATGTAAAACAAAGTCCTGTTCCACGTCTATCTATATGTCTGTTCGCGATAAGATCAAAAACTACAAAACGCATCTTCATGTCGTTTTCATTAATATATAAAATGATTCTTGGGCAAGGTTTAGGTATAGTTTGTCTTATTATCAGGGCAGGCAACGTCTGCTGAACCCGCTAGTTTAAAATAAAACAGCTAATTAGTTACTGATTTGCCCGTAAAATTCCCATTCAAATATTACTTGTAGTCCGGTGAAGCTGTTAAGACCTTGCTAGGTCAATCGCGTAATCATTTCTAAGAAAAAAAAAAACGTTCAAATAGGTCCAGCTATTTTGGAGATTACTCGGAACAAATAAACAAACAGACATATCGACAGAATAAAAAAAATGTTGATATTTTTAGCACCACAGATATATGTATTCACCAAAAATATTTATTTTAATATGACCTATACACACACTTTATTTTTATAATACGTAATATATCACAAATCAAAAATTGGAAACAAAACTAACGTACAATAAACTTTTTGAGGAGTTTTTGGCGGAATTTCATTCTGTCATGCAGTGGATTTTATATTTTATACATAATTTTGTGTTACTTGACTCTATATTATGTTAAATTGGCGGCATTTTATGTAATTTAATGTTTGTTTATTGTGCGTAAGTGAAATGAATTGGTTTTGAAAATTAAGAAGATAAAAATTTACTAAATATTATATAGAGAATTTAGCGCTTATACCTTTTCATTAACTTAGACATAAAAGAAAACTGGCTAAAGAATACATAACAATTACCTAAATTGACAACTTTAGAATTGGCAGTATGGATCAATTCCTTCGCCAGTCTTATTGGAGGAATATTATTACTACTAAACTATTTGAATAATAACACAAAACAAACTTTACAATTGTTTCCGACACAAACGTACCACGTATAATTAAAAATTGAAAACAAAACTAACGTAGAACAAACTTTTTGAGTAGGAACACAAAATAAACCATAAAAATATTTTCGATAGAATGTTATCGCGTTACCATGGCAACGCATATAATACTGACATTAACACGCAGCGGAAGCTTCCAAAGTAGCCCGATTTTGAGACATTCTTCATTAGTGCTCAGCTCCTTTTGGTTTTAACGTGATGATATGTAGCCTATAGCCATCCTCGATAAATGAGCTATCTAACACTAAAAGAAACTTTTAAATCGGATCTGTAGTTCTTGAGATCATAGCGTTCAACCAAACAAACAAACAAACAAACAAACAAACAAACAAACAAACAAACTCTTCAGCTTTATATATTAGTATAGATGTATATATATATGTGTATGCTATACATATGTATAGTAATACTGTATGTCAAAACAAAAACCTTTATACTATACTGTATCCTGTTCAAATAAAGTTATAATTTATTTATTTATTTTGTAAGTTATTATTTTTGATAATAATAATAACCTGCCGGTGCAATCGCAACGTAGGAACAGACAAGCATTATACTATAATCGATATATCAGAATACACTCAACGTTACGATGCGAGAAACGATTACGTTTTCTTTCTTAGAAATTGCGATACGATACAAAGCAGCAGGTAGTTCGGTGAAGTTAGACCTTGTTAGGGCAATAGCGTAGTCGAAAAAAAAAGAAAACAGCATATTACCCAATACAAGAATAATTTTCTGCGCGATACTGGAAACACTACTGAAATTAATATAGTTTCCAGACTAACACAATATCACAATACAATAACAATATCAAGCATAATATACGTAACGATATATAACAATAATAATAAAATAAAAAACGCGCCCCGAACCAGGTGTAGTAAGTAGTATATTATAAAAGAAATAAAGTATTGTGTGATAAAAACTTACCGTATATATTTTAGACTACGCAGGACAACGTTTGTGTGACACATTAGAATATGAAAGAGTCCTTGTGACCTAGTTGCATCTACTGGAGTTTTTTAGTGATATTTTGTTCACAAATTTGATGTATAAGTTAAGCTTATTTAAAAATATTTTCTCATATAGAACTATTTCATATACATTTTTCATCTATTTCTCATATACAATGTATTTTATGTAGAAGTCAAGAACAAATCATTCTACACTATACCTGAGATTGCTCAATTGTGTTCTTTATTGTTCATTACGGCTAATGTGAAGTCACTATTTTCAGTGAAAATTAGTACATTTGATAGTCTTTTTCGATAATTACGCTATCAAACACTGAAAGAATTTTTCAAATCGAATCAGTAGTTTCTGAGATTAGCGCGTTCAACTTAACAAACAAACCTTCTACATGTATAATTAGTATAGAAATATAATAACAATGTATACATTGTGTATTTACAGTAGATGTATTAGTTTAATTCTGTATTTAAAGCTTTTGGCGATAGATATTTGTTATAAAATGCGAACAGCCTAAACTTATTTCTCATTAAATGAAATTCAACGTTTAAATAACAATACGTCATAATTTTTTATTACTCAAACAACAAACATTAAATTAATTACCATATTAACATTTGTATTGTAAGAATAATTGATAATCCAGAAATATTACGCCATTGCGATACATAACAATACATACTAATTGTGTTTCAGCACATGACCTATATTTACATAGTTATGAACTTTACCAAACCAGTCCATATTTATACATTTTCGATAAAATCAGTAGCGATGTTTGTACAAAAGATTTGCTGGTGATATTAAATTAAATTCGTATTTATTTAGTTTTTCGTTTTGTTTTTGGCAAAGAAGCTTCTAGATTATTATTGCTATTGTTAAGTAGATAATGGTATTACAAATATATTTTGATAATTTCTATATGGATGATGGACTCCTTGTTAAAACTTTTCAGGGAGTTTTTTTGACGTCTCAAATTCATGCTCCGTGGTATTATTTCTTCTTCATTTTGTTTTTGGCAACGAATTTTCCAAATTATGAATGGCATTGTCAAATAGATAATGATATTACAAGTATCTTGTGATCATTTTTATATTCTGAAATAGATGGTGGCGCCCTTGTTAGAACTTTCCAGGGAGTTTATGTGGCACCTCAGGATTCTTGCTCCGTGTTATTATTACTTCTTCATTTTGATTTTGGCAACTAACTTTCCAGATTAATATATCTAGAGTCTATATCTATAGCTATAGTCAAGTTTTTTTTTTATGTGACAGGAGGCAAACGAACAGGTGGGTCACCTGATGTTTAGTGATCACCAGTTTCCTGTGAGAGGGTGGTACTTTCCTGGACGAACGGACCTCTACCACCTACAGAATGATTTTGATTATTGTTTTTTTTTTCGAAATGAATAGGCTATTGACCCAGCAAGGTCTTAACAGCTTCACCTATTATTGAAACTTATCAATATGTAGGCGTAACCATGATTACAAAAATTTTCACATTATGCATTTATTTCCACATAATGGATAACACATTATTGCAGTCACAATTAATCACTTAGTTGGTTATTGACAAAGACAATGGCAAAATATATAAGGGTCAATAGGAGTCAAAGGGACAGCAGCATTTCCAAGTTACACGTCTCAAAGGAATTAAACGAATATTCATTTAATTATCGTGTCATTGCTACAAATCACAATAGGATAGTAATTAATTAACAGGTTAAACGTTAAAATAACAGGTTCATTTATTATATAACTCGTTATAATTATTAATTTCAATAAGTAATCTTTTTTATTTTGTAGGTTGTAATCGCCATCAATAACACTACTTTTCTTCTTATTTATTTATTATTAACAACTACATTTGATTTGCATTTCCTTTTCTTCTGTTTGTATTTCTTTCTTTATTTAAAATTTTCTTTCTGTCAATTGATATACTATGGGACTGGTATAAAAATAAAAGCCCCATAAGAGATTTTTTAAATCTTATGTGCACTTCAGCCCTACGTGAGTTCATGTAGATGGAAAAACGACAGTACGAGCTATGCTTCTTTACGACAAATGTTTTTTTCTTCGAAATTAAACGCTGTTGACCAGGAAAGGTCTTTACAGATTCACCGAACTATTGAGGCGAGCGCTGAAGGTAATCAGTCGATTTGGGATGTTTTGTTGACTAACTCAAGGGTGCACGGCACACCTCGACTTGGGCTGTCGCCTGTTTTGTGCAAACATTGCGACCTATCTGAGCTAACCTAAGCTAAGCTATCTAATATACGTATATGAGTTATTGAAACATGCATGTGTACCAAGCATGCGTGCCTCAGCAACTCCTATATGTATTTTGTGTCGGAAAAATTCCTCTAAACTATATAGGATAGGATAGGGAAAAATAAGGATAGAACTCTTTGTCGTTTATTTCTTCGATAAAGAAAAACAGCGTGTAAGTGTGTAGGCGTGCACGTGTGTAATATTGTAGCAGTGATGTAAGGTTTTGTGTCACTGTATCGCGTGAGCAGCGTACTCAAGGGCTCCACGCCGAGGGAACGGACCTAGGCTTGAACCGCTGCCGAGGGGGGCCTAATCTTGTAGGACTACAGAATTGCCGTTTATAACGTCCTCTGTTATATTCAGTTCGACAAGTGTCTTAAAGAACTTTTTACATTTTTCGTTTATAAAAATCATGCGTAAAATGTATCATAATCGAATAATTTTGCTAACATATTCATTACAAATTTTACCACTAAAGACAAACCACTCCAAAGCGCAACTTCAAATAATATATATTTAAAATCTATGTTTCTATTATTAACTAGGTAACTAATACTTACTAAGCCGTTGTAATTCACCCGAGGAGCAAACATTTACCTTCGAGTAAGTCTCGCAATTTACAGCTTTATACATAATAGTACATCATTGCGGGTAAGACTAAATAGGACAATGGTTATAGAAATGGTCGTGCAATCCATCACACGTAAGCGAGATCCGACAGACCACTTAGCCACTGTCCGCCACCATCGGACGTAACCCTCTGCCGGCGTCCGTTATATAACCACCGCGATACATATGTGTAACGAATGAGGAATGAACAAAGGAGAATGTTTCACTATATCGTGCTCTCTGGAAAAATCCTTTCTAATATGACTTTTTGCAACCACGTCATACAACCAAGCTCGCTAGCATGCACATATGTTCGATTCTACACTGTCCTCTGTAGCCTTTTGATACGTTTAAAATGTAAAATCCTTTACACTTTTCCATAAAGAATTAGAACATTTATAAAATCAAAGCACTTAGTTTCTACTTATAATTATTTATATTACTTATTGTTGAAAAAGTTGTATGAAATAGTAATCAGCTTTTTAATTCCACTTTTCGTTTTATTTAAACAGGACACATGCTTACATTCAATCTATAACCAGGGAGAAAAAAAGTTGACAATTCGTAAATGAAATTGTGCGTGCTATCATCTTCTCAACAAAATACTAGATAGCGCTACTAGGTATTTCATTTACATATTATTATTTAAATATTAGATTATAGAATTTAAATAATTACAACACTTATATTAAAATTACAAGAATGAAGAAGAAAATAACATAAGTAAATATGTATATAATACTATCTTTTGTCCGCGGCTCCGCTTGAGCTATCTTTGGGAAATGGTAAGTTTTACTGAATGACAGGAACTCTATATCAGTTTTTGTATTCCGGACAACGTATCTGTAAAATTTCATAAAAATCGATTAAGTATTTAAGGCATGATAGCGTTATAAACAAACTCCCATTCACATATCCTATATTAGTTAGGAATTAGGATATCATTTTTTTCTTTGTTAGGTAACTCACCCCGTGGAGATTCAACTGTATGCGTAGATCATTAGTTTGTGTCTACTGTACGGTCGATAAACCACAAATGGAGTTACCTTACACTAGCGGGCCCAGCGGACGGTGTCTCACCCTGATAAAAAAAAACTTTACAAATTTACCAGAACCGTTCTCATGACTTTGTCTACTGGTTAAAACCGCATGCAAATCCGTTAAATAGCTTTTGAGTTTATTACGAACAGATAGGCAGTCAGACAGGCGTGGCAGAGTACTTTGTACTATACGTACAGATTCAGATGTCATGGTGTCATCGTCGTTTAAACCGAAATGAATAAATAGAATACGGAATATCCATTTAATGTCCGCAGTTTTAAGGCACGGCATTTGCTAAAGAATATTTCTAAATTTAGGAATATCTATGGGCTTTTCAAGAAGGGACTGAAACGCGCTCTTCTGGTTCGGCAACACAACAGTGACGCCCTTGGTGTTGCAGTTTTCCATAGGCGACGGTAACCGTTTACCATCAGGTGGGCCGTCTGTCTGTTGGCTGCCTTTTGACATAAAAAAAAAATTGTAACCAGCAACATTATCGATTGATGACAAAGAAAAATATCGTGAGGCAATTGAAGGCTAAAGATGTATTTTCGCATAACTATTATATTTATGTGAGAATTGTTCTTAGGAAGTTTGAAATGGCGTGTTTGTTAAGACCGTGATTTTCTACCGAAGAAGGCTTTTTCTGGAAATAGGTAAATTACAGGCTAGTATTATAAGCTAGAAACAGACTTAGTACTGTTGAAAAAGACACATACCTTACACCTACCTTACACATAACTTAGGTATAATTAGATTCGTTTTTAAGTTAGAATTACTAGTACTACAAAAAAAATCTTTTAATTCGTCTTATTTATATAAATTCCTAAAAATATAGCTCTGTCAATATGTCTCTTCTTCTATCTACTAAAATCTACTATAAATTTCTTTATATCTACCTGTTATAGAGGGCACACGAAAGAGTGACTAAGAAAGAAGTCGGTAAAGAGGTTAAAAATATTGAGATTCTAATGAGCGGAATGATTAGTGTAAAGCCGAGGCAGGCAGTTATATAATAATTAAAATTATACTTTAGTGATAAATTGAATATGGTATAACAAGTCCTTTCTCTTTGGAGGGTATCGTTTACTCTTGCGGAGAAAATGTTCAATATTAACAGATTAACTCGGTCGGGGTTCCGGCTTCATAAAAATAAATTCCAATATTCCCCTCGTTGCTCTCATAACTCCTAAGAAACGGCTCTCTCCGGAAAGTTTAAGGCGGACGATTGGAGAATAAAAATAGCATTTATACCACGTTAAATTAAGTTTTTATTTGAAAATTTACGGGGTCCCGCCACCAAAGAATTACCCGTTCTGTTTTTACAATTAAATCGTTAGACGTTAACGGAATCGTGAAACTAGAGTTCGTTCAGAGCTTTTTACTTAGTATCAATTGGTATTCATAATGATCTAGCATTTTACAACATTGTTATGATTTTTATAGTTTAGGTTTACTTAGGATAGATCGTGGATCGTAGAACCACGCTGAATCCTACTACTGGTTTCAGCATGAATGGGTCGGCCATCCGGGGTAGTACCACCATCTCACAGAAATACTGACGTGATGTAAAAGTGCTTGCATTGTTGCGTTTCGTTCGGTCAGTGAAAGCGCCGGAGGCCCTATCTCACCTACTGCCTCCTCCTCCTTCACCTCCTTCCGCCCTCCACCAAACAGAGGCTGGCAACGCACTTGCGACTACCCTGGGGGTAGGCTTAAAAGTTGCTTATCGACAATCACTAACGCAAAAAGAAAACGAAAAAATGTATGGAGATGACATATCTGAACGCTAACGTGAACGTGATAAACACGTGATTTTATCACGTGATATAGTGCTAGTAGGCCCCTGGTGTTGCTAGTATCAAAGGACGGCTGTGATCACTTAAAATCAGGTGATCCGCCATTTTCGTTTGCCTCCTTTTTTATATCATAGAATGTAAAAAGACAACCTTAAGAAAACCTTAGAAAGAGGAATTTTATTTCTTTTTGGGTATTATTTATTATTCTTTGATTATATATACCTGATATATATATTTTGTGTGGTTAAGGATTTTTTTATAATTTTGACAAAAACTAACCATTAATTACATGGTTCGCGTCCTAGAGATATAAAGATATGTCTTTAGCGTAGCGTATGCGCTATACATATTATTTTTTATAAATTAAACAATCTAAAATTTAATTCCATCCACAAGCGATGATGACTCAGTCATAATGTGATCGAACACTGTGTCGATTGACGTATGTTTGAATCCTTACAATTTGCCGGAAGTTTCGGTGAAGGCATTCATCATGATAACCCCGTACGGTGGTTTTATTTAGAGCCCACATGGTTGACTACTCAAGTTGAAAATCTGTCGCCAAGCAGATATATCATAGGTATGTTCCAGCAGCTATATTTGAGAAATAGACTCCCTCTTGACTGAGCGCTGTTACAGATCAGGTAAGATTGTCAAACGTTAAAATCTAAGAAGTATATTTAGAATCAAGCTGTGATATTATTGGATTATTATATGCTACTATTATTAGTATTATTATAGTACAATTACAATCTAATTTATTAGATGACAGTAATGCCCGAAAGGGAATGCCGAGTAACCTAAATAAAATTACAATTCTCCTAAGCTACCTGAAGTTGTCTAAAGTTTTAGTTTCATAGGCGATACTTAGAACGAATACGTTAGAAAATGTATGTATGTATCTATCTAATACCTTTAAACGAGCAATTCTTGTATATTTTTATATTGCTATATATTCAGGATCTCGGAAAAACAGCGTCAGCGATTTCTGTGAAACTTAGTATGTAGGTGATTTCGGGGACGATAAATCGATCTAGCTAGATTTCATTTGCAGAAAACTTTTTTATCTAAGTTTTCAGGCAATGAAAAAATATAATAATTAGAATATAAATGTAAATTTCGCCGCCGCTGTCAAAACAAAAATAGCTCTGATGTAAATCGGCGGCTTCGAAAACCCCTCCAACTCCAGTTCGACTCCAATAACAGCATAAGACATATCTTTTTTTAACAATTATATTTGGTAAAAAAAATGCTAATTTTGTGAGGCAAACCTAACAGTTTTCAAAAAAAGTTTTTTAAAGAACCGAGTTGGGCTTGGTCGCCCAGATACTATAAATAAATATTCTATTTTGTGTTTTTAAAAGTGTCGAAATTTTAATGTTGGGTAACAAAATGGTAATCTTAAATTTGGAAATTACTAATTATAGGAACATTAATAGTTTTTCGTTGCATTAGTAATGTGACGGCAAGTTTTTAAATACTGATGTCCATAAATTTAGGATTTAAATTTAGAAAAGGTTTTAATAAAAACAAATTCGACTTTTAATTTTGAACAATGACATTGATTGAAATAATCTAATATATAAAATTCTCGTGTCGCGGTGTTTGTGGTTAAACTCCTCCGAAACGGCTTTCCCGATTCTCATGAAATTTTGTGTGCACATTGGGTAGGTCTGAGAATCGGACAACATCTATTTTTCATCCCCCTAAATGTTAAGGGTAATCCACCCCTTAATTTTTTTTTTCAATTTTAGATAAAAAAAAAAAATATGATACAGCATTAGTAAATACATATAACCCTGAATTTTCAACCCTTTACAATCAACCCCTATTTTACCATCGCGATTTTTATCTAAAAATGTTTCCTACAAATAATATACATGGCAAAACAACGTATGCCGGGTTAGCTAGTTAGTCTATAATATTATTCAATAAAAACATATCTATGTTGAGTTCGAGCCGGTATCTTCCGTGGTAAAGTTGATACTTACGCAGATGAGCAAAGTTTATGAATTCGAAATTGTTCTGGTGACTTTCAATGACACGCAGACTGCACTTAAAACTTAGCAATTAGCTATTCGCCCACTTTACCTAAGCTAGTCAGGGACCTACATTTTCATGACTGCCATTTGAAAATTAACTTTTAAACTACTCTTGGCGTAAGAAACTTACTAACCACGTATGTAGCAATTTATCATAATTATGCATAATAATTAAACACTTGGAAAATATTTAATACAAAATAACTCGACAACTTAATGCAAAAAGTTTCAAATATGATGCTAAAAATGATTATTAAATTCAATACGACAAGTTCACTTATTTTAAAGTTCTTGTTTATAAAACACCATTAAGTTTCTCCAAAAAAAATAATTAAAAGGAGATGAATCCGTTACAGCACGGTTAGTATTGATCATAGAAACAGCAAGTTTTAATAGCAAAGTCTATGAAATATAAGTCTCATATATGATAATAAGTTATCGTATAATAATCTGAGATCTATTATAATAAATGCTACATAGTCTAAACTTACAGTTCTGAATCGATATTTCGTTTAACAACAGGCAGAATAATGTAGTAATTCAACATACTTGTAGCTATACACCACCTGCATTCGCACATCGATGCGTCACTATGCAACCTTAGTATGATTTATTTGCAATATCTACAAAGAATTCTAGAATGCTCTAGGTTATTTTTTTATTGCCAGTATTGCTATAGCCACACAAAGATGTACTGATAAGAAATGTTCTAATAGGACCGATGATTTCATGCTTCATCAAAATGTTTACATAACTGTTGAATCAAAATATTTTTCCAATTGTATTTCTTCATAAACAGTTATTGTAATATTTATTGTTATGTTTTTTAAATTAATTTAGACGTTCCATGCGAAAAGCTTTTATTGCTCTTTGTGATTTGGTCTCTTATTATTATTATTATGCGTAACACATTCAGTCGAATTTTAATGTATATATGAGTAAAGTAAACGTGAAACTGGTTTATTTCTCTAAGAAAAAGTTAAATAAATAAACTAGAATTATTTAAATACCAAATTATGTTAAATTGTTTGATTTCCGAAATATATCTAATTGTTAGCGAAATAACATAAAAGCTTGGAAATTAACTAAACAAGAATACTACGAATTTAATTAACTTTTTTGCTTTAGTTTAACGATGACTAATTACTACTAGGTATATCATACATCGCTATATTGCAGTCAACATTGGAAATTTCTTTAAAAATTATTGACAACGCGCAATGCCCGTGACTGGAATAAAATTACACATTGCATAATGTTAATCGGTTTAACAATCCGATTTACCGTTTCACGTGTTAATGTTTGTTCAATTAATGAATTCGCACACTTTTAAATTGCATAGGTGTGTGTCGGCAGTTCTTTTAATATTTTTTTTTTTCAATAATAAAACGGAAAAGGATAGACTTTTTTTTCGAAATGTCTACGCTATTGACCCAGCAAGGTCTTAACAGCTTCACCGGACTACTAAGGCGAGCGCTTAAGGCACTCAGCCGATTTTATTTTGGCAACCAGCTCAAGGGTGCACGGCACACCTCGGCTTGGCTGTTGCCTGTTGCATGCAAAATCGCGACCTATCTTAACTAATCTAGCTAACTATTCATATATGTATGAGTTGTTGAAACGTATATGTGTACCAAGCATACACGCCTCAACAACTCCTCCATATATTTATTATCGGAAAATTGAGAGTTTTTCAGTTTGATAAGGGAAAAAAGTAAACCCTCCACTTTCATATGTAAGCGTGTAGGCGTGCACGTGTGTGGGGGTGATCGTGTAGTGTTGTAGCAGTAATGTATATTTGTGTGTCACCGTATCGCGCAAGCAACGCACTCAAGGGCTCCCTACCGAGGGATCGAACCTAGGCTTGAGCCGCTGCCGTGGGAGGCCTAATGGGAGAAAAGGATAGACAATATTTGTTAAAGTACTGATAATTCGTAGTTCAAATTTAAAATTATATTAGTAACTTGTGTTGTCGTAGTGTCTCACACTAAATAAAGTGTTTGTTGTTTAAAAATCCATATTCTAACTAATATCATGAATACGAATGTGAGTTTGTTTATTTGTTCTGCTTTAATTACTCAATCGATCATCACGAGAATTTGCATGTACGTTGTAACACAACGTATATCTTACGTATGTACGTTGTTAGTAGTCCGGTGAAGCTGTAAAGGCCAAAAAATTAAGGCCAATAGCGTAGTCAGTAAGAGGAAAAAAAGTATGTACGTTGTACTAGGTATACAGAAAAGGACATAGGGTAACCATGTGTCCAGAAAATAAATATTATGCTCCTGTAATATAGAATATATTTTAAATGATCGTTCAGCATACAACTCGGTCTACTGGCATGAATATATTGCAACATGATGTCTGCAGTACAGATAAAAGGATATGTGGTATTCCGGAAGACATTCAAATATTTTGAATAAAGAAATATAGACTGACCCTAGCAGAGTCGCTGTCAAAAATTTATCATTCTAAAAATAGAAAACATGCGAAGCCGCGATCGACTATTAGTTTCTTCTAGAGATTCACCAATTTTTTTACACTTTACACACATTTCTATTTGCAATTTCCCTCTTTAAAATACAAATTATTCTGTAATATGTAATGTTATATATAATATAAGAAAGTTAATCTAAAAGTATTTGATGTACCGTTTTCATTTCCATATTAATATTCTATTTTGTCAGAGGTTGATTTATCAAATATTTTATTTCTATGACCGTAGTTTTCAATGCATTTTTTTGTAAACAATAAAGGATTTCCACAAAAAAAAAATTGGTTCGCTCTTTATAAGGATGTATATTTTGGAAAGATTTTAATCTTGAATATTTACAAATCAAATTTATTTTTCTTAATCAGATAATAATAATAATCTCATTCTTAGAATCCAAAAAAATAATTTATTTTTATAAATCTCAATAGCATATCTCATTACAGACGTTTACGTACCCAAGTTTAAATCTTTTAATTTTCTCATAATATAACAAGGGCTTTAGAGCCTAATGGAGAAGGAGGATAATGTTTTGTAGTGTATGTATATATATTTCTTAGGCACGGCTTATAGTAACCTAAGCTTAGATTTTTACGAATTAGGTCTTTGGAAATTTGTCTTAACTATGACAGTGATATACATAAGCTGTTTGTTATTTAAGTATAATGTTTGCAAAAAATGTAGATAGTGGAACAGAAATTACTTTTTATTTGTTAATTAATGCTTAACTAAATGTAACATTCCTTCATTAGTATTATTAAAGTCAGGTATTCTCGTTATTTTTTATTACTGCTTATTTACCTTGATTAATTCTACAATTATAAGCTAATTTTTCAAATTTGTGATGTTTTCGAGACCTACCCTACCTACCCTTTTATATATATACTAACAACTGTCGAATATATCTAAACCCATCTCTTCAGAACGGTTCTATGTTTTAGCTAATCCCTTTTTTATCATATTTGTAATATAGTCAGGATAAGGTTTATTTGAAAAGAAAAAAAATTGTTTGAAAAATCGTATCATAAATAATAGTGTTAAGAATCACCGAGACAGAAGACATGGAGATGTTCAAAAATATTGACAGAATTGATGGAATGACATTCGGTTATTCAGTTCCCGTTATATTTAATTACGTAATTCGTACTGTAGAGACGGTTTGACCTCCTTTTTCTCGTTAACACACCCTTCTAAAGCTGAGGCGGGCAGATAGTATTACCTATTTGTATCTTAGGTAGTTACATCTGTGCTTTGATGAACCAGTAACTTCCCTTCTGTTAATAAACATGACCAATAACAGTTTTCTAGTTAATACTGTTAGATTTTATAACAAATTCCCAAAGCAGTGTCAGATAGTAAGTTTAAATGCAAATATGGAACGGGTCTTAATTCATAAAGTCATAGGTAGATCAATATGTGATCGATGGTGACGCCAAAAATGAATGTAACTGTGTATGTCTATAAAAATATGTTGTGCTATGTTTCTTGTCGGTTTTTCTCGATGACTAAGTTTTCCGAACCGACGTTAGTTTGGACGATCATAAGTGCCATCTCAGGGCCTAAATTATTGATTTGATTTGACTTGCACTTTCAGCGTCCATACATATTTTAACATAAATGATATATAATATAATACAAGATAGTTATACATATTTATGTAATACTAGAAAACAAACAAACATAAATTTTACCTTTCTTACATTAATATACATTATACCTCCCCTCATGTTAAGAAGACGCATGATATTTTTCTAATAATGTCGAATAATGATGTTTTGTATGAAGAAGCATAATTAAATATAAATGAATATATGAATTCATACTCTTATATATCCATATATATATTTATATATAACAAAAACTTGAATAGTAATTATAGTATGTTTATTTTTATATGTTGCATAACGTTTCATACGGGAATTGAACGCATATTTCTCTCTGAAAATTGAAAAACTCACCATTTTAAAAGTTTTCGTGACATAAAAAAATATTGCCAATAGAGGGAGCATGACACTGAACGGTATAACGGATTGGAACCACATTGATGTTAGAATACACGTATATTGTTATATCCACCAGACAGTGAATTGAAAATAGTGAAATTTCGCAATATATTTACGATTGTGGAATAAGCTGTGGTTATTGTTATTAACCGTATCAACTATTGAAATTCATAACATAGCCGTGATTTGATTTATCGTTAAATTTGAAGTTTATGTTCCTTTAATATAACGCATGTCTCACTGTCGATTTTTTTATATGTAATACTCCTATTAAACGAACATGCGAGTAAACCTGGTGTTAAGTGATCACCGCCGTCCATACTCAGTAGCAATACCAGAGGAGTTGTCAGTGCGTTGCCAGCCTGTGTTTGGGGGGTTGGGGGAAGGATGGGTAGGAAGGAAAGGGAGGGAAGATGGGCTTCTGGCGCTCTCACTGACCGAACGAAACGCAACAATGCAAGCACTGTTAATTCACGTCGGTTTTCTGTGGGAGGGTGGTGCTACCCCGGGTGAGCTGACCCATTCATGCTGTAACCACTAATAGCTTCAGCGTGGCTCTACCACCTACAACCTTTAATACACGTCTATGCATACCCAATGTTAGCTTGCTCAAAGTATTGGTTTTAAATAGACAATGATTCGTGTCATTTACCTATATTATTAGTTAAAACTATCGTCTCGCTATGAAAATTATTGAATCAATGGCTAGTAAGTTCACCATCATCTGCCAGCACGAGACCCACTGCATAGACCTCTTCGCGAATGAAATTATGTGTATAATCACCGCTCTAGCCCACGACGTATAGGCGATTTCAAACACCGAGAAATTCACAGTTCTATATTCTCTTATATACGGTAGTACTATAATAAAGTTTCTACGGTTCAGGTTTTCTCACGATGTTTTCATTCTGCGTCAACCGATAGTGTTTCCAATTTAAATTTGTCAAGGTACGTAAATTCCGACTAAAATTGATGATACATACCGAGATTCAAAACTTCAGACATCGGATATGAAACGACTGGACCACCACAACTAATAACTTAGCTTAAGGTTAATTTAAAAATATTGTTATCTTATAAAAACACATATAATAAAAATGTAAATCTAACGTGTCTGTACGTTTTTTTTTATTTTCGTGAATGAAATTGTTGTCTATAAAGAAGTAATAAAATACGTTTCAATCATTTCTAGTAATGTCTGTCTGTCTGTCTGCCTGTATGAACAGGCATCACTGCTAAAGTACTGGGTTAAAGTAAGCTAAGGTACTGGGTACGTTGGTACGAGAGAAAAGTAGATAAGTAAATGGACTTATGTTCCGCGCGGACAAAATTACGGGCACAGCTAGTATGTATAAAGATGAGTAGGTACTAAGTATTTATTAACGCTGAAGATGACCTATCCTCAAATCGCTGGTTGGACGAGATCCCTTCCTACATTGATTTATGATTCGTTCAATACTATTAGTTCCTTGTAATATAAAGAGATAGCAATGAAACGCCTGGTTGCCGATTAGAGCAGATCCGCATTTACACTCCCTAGATTTACTCGTTATGATTCAATTTTTTCACAAAGCTCTTAAATTTTATACCACATTCCAATTTTATACGATTTATATATGCATACCCCAAAATGAACACTATTTTCACTTAACTGCCAACTTCACTTGTATTCTAATGAAAGCCTTTTAAATTCCATATCGATCGAGTAAAAATCAATTATTCGGAAGTACTTTGTTTATTTAACCGATTCCTTTATTATGAGAGGATTTATCTCTATAAACTCTTAACATCTATTTTACATTTTTAAGTATAGAAAAAAAAAATGGTCAATACAAGGTATCGTATAAAAGAGCACATTTATCATTAAATTACAATAATGTTAATAAATAAACTTGAAAAATTTAGCTGTATATTAAAAAAAAAAAACATATTACGTACGTTGATAATGATTCTTAGCGAGAAATAAATAGATATTAGCGTGTAGCTACCGAGTATGTCATCTGGTCGGCAGACTGGCTGAAACGTTTGAATTTATTGTTAATAGAACATAAACGTTTAAACAATAACATGTAAATAAAGCTAATTTATTTTAATGATTCACTGGAAAATTGTCAGGTGACGAGGCACGTGTTATTTTGTCCGTTGCGTAAACCTAATGAATAGCTGGAAAAGTGAACGAAATATATACCTATATACGCTGTTTACATTATTAAGTTGGATATATTTCAATTACCAATGTACCGGCATGTACAAGATTTATATTGAAAAAAGTTCCTTAAATTCATCTAAGACAAGGACTATTTTACTAAATCAATCTTGTGATAACGTCAATAAAACTATGATTGAATTATTTTGCCACTTAATAATTCTTGACATTTCCTGCTTTTGGCGCAATCTGACCTATTTAGAAATATATATTGCAAATTAGAGTTTTTCTTTGATTATCGTCAACGGGATTTGGTTAGATCAGAATTGAGGTATTTAGTCTTTTAGATTGATAGATTATTATTATTTGTTCTTTAGCTTCTGACACGGTACCTGACGTTAACAAAACGCACTCATTAATTAATGTTATAAATGAGTTTGTTTCTTTGTTACGCTTTCACGCCTAACTACTCAATAGATCATTAGGAAAATTCACAAACTCATTATCAGATTTACAGACAGGACATAGGATGTCTCTTATTCAGAAAAAATACCATTCCCGAGGGACAGGTCAAACGTGTATTGATGAGATCAAAGCCGCGGGAATACCTTGGTAGCGTATATTATCATAACGTTCATTTTTAATTGAAAACATTTAATAGTCACATATTTCTATTATTCATTTCAAATGCATTTAAGTGGTGCACTGATTAATCAAAGACCTGTTACAAAATAATAGGAGGATCAATGCCAAAATAATATTAAAACATAACATAAGCTAAAACTAAAGCAATAGCGACTACTGAAAGGTTTATAAGACATAGACAGTCGTCGTCACGTCAACTTCTATGTCTCTTGGCTGGCTGATACTTAAACGCGACAAATGTATTTATTGTACGAGTATATGGTGATCGCTAGCCAGTCAAATACAGATCTACACGCTACTTAGTTACTATATACTTACACAAAATTACAAAATATTAGTATAATCATACTTGCTTATACCTGAACTTGGCATAGTGGGTTTTACACTTGGTCAGATACAATTGTTACCACTAGCAAGTGTTATTAATTATTACTTATAATTCCATTCGATCAAATAAATAAACACATATTGAGCACCCATATTTCAGCTCAATTCGAGTAACATTTGAAAACGTTAAAATATTCCCAATATATTTATTTTTTAACAAATATTTTCACCTTCATGTGATGGAATTTGAGTAACGATATGTTCTTTACCAGAACTTTCTACACTAAGTCTAGTTACCAGGCAACGTTTTATGTTAGAACAACAGCTAACGAATGTCACGGCATTTGATCACAGCCTTTATTAAAACTTTTCATATCACATCTGTATTATTTAACGGGTTATATAGGTCGTGAAATTGCTCGGGAAATGGCTTCCTGTTTTGTTTTTGACAACGAGTAGATTAATATGCTGAAGATTTATTATATTCTTGTAGTTCCTCTTGATTTTTAAATGTATGCATGATTCACATTTTAATAATTTTCTTTTTTCTTTACCAATACTTTAATGTTTACCAAAGTTTATCGGTGATAAAGCCACGCTGAAGTATTACTGCTTTCAGCATGAATGGGTCGGCTTGCCCGAGATGGTACCGCCCTCTCACAGAAAACCGACTTGAAGTAACAGTGCTTGCATTGTTGCGTTTCGTTCGGTCAGTGAGAGCATCAGAGGCCCACCTTCCCTCCCAACTCCTCTCTCCTCTCTCCTCTGCACTCCTTTCTCCTCTCCCCATGCCCCACCCACCCAAAACGCAGGATGGCAGTGCACTTGCGACACCCCTGTTGGATGTAATAACAGTCTATAAAGTTTAATAATAATACTGTATTATAATAATATTGTGATATTATACTTTAAAGGTATAACATACTATAATTTATACTTTCAAACCTAAGGGTTTAATCATTAAAAATTAACTTAGCAAGCATAACTAATTAAATAAACCAAAAAAGAGTTAAAACTAACCAAAACATAACCTTTGTACAATAGAACATCCATAAGTCGAACATCAAGGGAGACGTCAGAAAATTCGAGTTATAGAGTTTTGACTTATAGAGAATTTCGACTTAGGCGGATTATGTTTCGACATAGAGAGGTTGAGATTCATTCTTGTGTACTTACACTGTCCGCGAATTCTTAAAATTGGTAATTTATTTTTCTTCGAACTATAGAGGTAATAAGTCTTAAACAATCAAGTTGTAAAGGTTGTAAAACAAAACATTGCTATGTTCAAGATACAGAGGTAAGGTTTAATTTTTCGAGTTATGGAAGGAAAATATGTACCGAAATGGCTTGGAGGGACTCACTGATTATTTCGACTAATACAGGGTTGAGGTTTTGAGTAATGGAGGTTTTGATGTTTCAAGAGAAGGGAACAGAATATTTTTTCGAAATATGAAGGTTTTCAACTTATCGAGATTTCGACTTAACGATGTTCTACTGTAATTGGATCGGGCTGTGCACATTATCAGGTTCATGGCAGTCACTTTACATTGTTATAATAAAAAAAAACAGTAATATAAAAAATGTAACAATCTCCAATATAAAAAATACACAAAATCTAATATTCAACTTTTTTTTTTGTTCAATATCACAGAATTCAATATTATAACAATAATATAATAACCCTATAAATATAATAAGATATTTATGAAAAACATAACTTCGTGGTATTGGAAGTATAGATTAAATATGTTAGGGATATTAGGGAAACAGTTACACAATAAAAACGTGAGCAAAATATGAATCGAGTCTATCAAGTTTCATCCTTAATGATCAGATTAAAATATTACTAGTAATTTAATAAGTAGAATGATATTTATAAGGAGATTTATTGCAAGTGGAATCTATGAATTTGATTAAGCGGTATATGAAGAAATTAATAAATAAATTATTCTAAAAAAATGATGCCGCTATTTTGGAACAATAACAAACTCCTATCGACTATTCTATGTCGACAAAATAAAAATTCAATCTCCATAACCGCGCCACCTATTGGGTTTAAGTTTTTTTTTTATCGAATAGATTATGCTATTGACCTAGCAAGGTCTTAACAGATTTACCGGACTACTAAGGCGAGCGATTAAGGCATTCAGCCGATTTTATTTGACAACTAGTTCAAGGGTGCACGGCACACCTCAGCTTGCGCTGTTGCCTGACTCATGCAATTCGCGACCTATCTGAGCTAATCTAAACTAAGCTACATATTTATACTCATATGAGTTATTGAATATATACATATATGTATGTGTAAGTATTAAGCATACATACCTCAACAACTCTTATATGTATTTTGTATCGGATATTTTTTCTAAACTATTTCAGTTCGATATGGGAAAAACAAAAATAAAACCCTTCCAATTTCATGTGTAAGCATGTGTACGGGCACGTGTGTGGAGGTGATTTGTATTAGGTCTTTACCTATGACATTGCCGTTTTGTATGAAAAAATTTAAACTATTTTTTTTCATGTATTTTTTATTTGTATTAATCGAAGTAATCACCTATGCAATAAATGTATCTTTGCCAAACCAGTGGCAGTCTGTTCATGCCCTTCTTAAAGCAATCAGCTGGACGGGAGGCAACAAATTCTTCAAAGGCATTTTGTACTGCCTCTCGGGTATTGATTTTTTTTCCCGCCAAGGAGTTATCCAGATTTTGGAAAAAGTAGTAGCCTGTAGGCGCAAGGTCTGATGAGTAGGGTGAATGGCGGAGAACTTCCAACCCCAGTTCTTGCAACTTGGAGACCGTCTGCTGTGCAGTATGAGGTCACGCGATGTCATGCAGGAACAGCGGAGACGAGTGATTGACCAATGCTTGTTGGAGATGTGCCAGCTGCTCCATCATTGTGTTCAGTTCTTTACAGTACATATCTGCAGTAATGCTCACCCCGTTTGGTAAGAAGCTGTGATGAATCACACTGGCGCTAGACCACCAAACAGTGACCATCACTTTTGTAGGAGTACATTTTCGTTTAGGGCATTGTTTAGATGCTGAATCAGGATCTAACCAACTTGCTGAGCACCTGCGGTTATCAAACAGAATCCATTATTCATCGCAGGTAACATTGCGATTCAAAATTCCTTCATTTGTATGTCTATTGAGTAGTGCAAGGCACGTCTCGAAGCGTACTTCGCGCTGGCGATCTTTGAGTTCGTGGGGCACCCATTTGTCAAGTTTTTTTACCTTGCCAATTTGACGCAAATGGACCAATATTGTATTTACGCTAACGTCAAAAGCCGCTGCTAATTCAGCCGTAGATTGTATATCATCAGCTTCCATAATCGCCTTTAATTCGTCATTGTCGACCAAAGTCTTCGGACGACCTCGAGGTTTATTGTTCAGGTCGAAAATCTCAGAACGGAAGCGAGCAAGCCAATAACAGGTGGGGCGTTGGTTTGTAGTGTTAGCTCCGTAAACGTCGTTGATGTTGCGTGCCGCTTGTACCGCGTTGCTGCCACAGCGGTACTTATATGCCATAATTACTCGATTTTTTAACGTATCCATGATGACAAAAAAGATTGATTTGCGATGAAAATGTAACACTAATCAATAAACAAATGACTACTTTTAGAAAAAAAACATGTTTTTAAAATAAAATTAATTTGAAATTATTATTCTTAGCCAAACAAAAATTATTTTCATTTGAAATGGCCAGTACTGCAGAACGGTAATTTCATAGGTAAAGACCTATTGTAGTGTTGTAAGATTTTATGTCACTGTATCGCGCGAGCAGCGTACTTAAGGGCTCCACACTGGGGCAACGGACGTGGGATTAAGCCGCTGTCGAAAGGGGCCTAGTCTGATGTGCGGGAGCGAAATTTACTGCCAGAGCGGGTTTAAGTATAACCAAGAACCATTCAGATTACTTCACAAGTATATAAAAAAAAAAAACATGAAAATCGGTCAAACCGTTTAGGCAGAGAAATGTTGCGAATACACGTACACCGGAATTTTATATATATTATAAAGAGAAACTCATTAAATGATAATAAAAATTCAATTAGTATGCGGCTGATGTTAAGTACTCGTGGGCTTAATAAAATATATTAACGAGATTTATTAATTCTCATGATTCACGTAATAATATACATGATTTACGAGTCGAGAGGCTCCGTGAAAATTCTTAATATTAAAGGTGTTATGGATACAAAGCTGTAAACAACAAAATTCATTATACCATCTACAAATTCGACTAAACATTGCTATCTTTCTTTAATTCCACTACTGAGTTTAATAATAATGTTTTGACAGTGCTATTACCTAAATGCAAGATCAAAATAAGAAGCTAGTCACAGTACTGGCTACATGACATTAAAACAAGCAAAAACCTAAATCAAGTAAAAACCCATCTATACTAGCAATCCGTCCCGGCATCACGTGGGCATTTAGCCGATAAGAATCAATTTTTTAAACTTTTAGATAGATTTCATCAAATTCATAGAAGCTACATGCAAACCTTTACACAAACAACTTGTTTTTGTTGCATATCATTTTAAATACTTCCTGGGATATTCATTCGTTGAAATGGTATACTGTATAAAAATTTTTACAAAAAAAATTGAACCGACTTCGATATAAAAAACTTATAATGCACTGAAAAGTGAAAAATAAATATATCATTAATATAATCAAATTAAATAAAATATATGAATTTTTGCGCTACCTAGAAAAATACTGGAAGTCGGTGCCAACCGAAATTTCAATGTTGTTGCTGGTAAAAAAATATATTACATTATTTATTTATTTATTATACAGATATATATCAGGACCGTGAGAGTGGACTTCGTACCTATGTCGATATGATTTTCGGTTGGCACCGACTTCCAGTTTTTTTCTAGGTAGCGCAAAAATTCATATATTTTATTTAATTTGATTATATTAATGATATATTTATTTTTCACTTTTCAGTGCATTATAAGTTTTTTATATCGAAGTCGGTTCAATTTTTTTTGTAAAAATTTTTATTTTTCCATTTTTAGTGTATATAAATATATTTTACATGGTTTTAATTAACTATAAAGTAAGTAAGGTTTAGTGGTTTTATGAATCTTAATCTATTAATGCTTCCGCAACGCTTACGCTCTTACTTTGATCATAGCTCCGGTCTTTTTGATAACAGTTGTATTTTATGTGAAGTGAACAACAAATAAAGGTGAAATTCGTTCATAGTGATGGTAATTAGACTTCTAGTAGCTAGGCTAGCTAGTAGACTACCTATATATAAGCGGCTACCTGTATACTTGTAATGTTTGTAATAATACCGAGAGGTCTGAACAATAACTTAAAGAAAAATATAAAGTCGCTTACCACCATATTTCTAGATATTTTTCGAGTACATGACTTTGATTTAATTCGATACAGAAATAATTGTTCTTCAGAAGTTCATAACTTGACAAACAAACATGATATTACATCGTACTAGATCTAACTGGTCATATTAGGATGATTGTGAACGAATTTCAGAACCTCATCTTTCCTAATGTCCGCTTCACGGGAATTGCCTCAACAGTCATAATCCCACATGTAAGTCCTCGTCAAAACGAGTCATATGTACCCAAACACAAGATAGCTGCTGTAAGCCGTTGAGGAGTTCCATTCTTCATTTTCATGATCAACTCAGGATTGACTAAATGATATTCTTATCATTACAACAGGTTGTTCCAAGTTTTCATTAAAATTAGTTTGTGGGGAAGTTCATTTATTCATATAAGCTTTATTCATCCCTTTATTTTCAACCCTTATAGTTGGATTTTTTTTATGTTCAAGAACACCATTCCCAGTTATCAAATTTCAAATAAAATTGTTGAAATCACTTTCAAGTACACGAAAATACGTAGACACGAACTGGGTGAAAATCAAATAAACGATATTTAACCCTCTTAGGGGTTGAATATTTTATTCAAATTTATATGGGACCACCTTGGAGTATAGCCAAATCAAACAAAAAAAGAATCATTAAAATCGGTTCACAATTGACGGAGATATCGATTAACATACATAAAAAAAAAAAATACATACACCCGAACATATAACCTCCTTCTTTTTCGAAGTCGGTTAAAAATGCAATTTTTATCTACATTCAATGCTGATCAAATATTTAAGTGTAAATTTAAAAAAAAATATTACTAAAACAAACATGTAGCTAGCGAGTTTGTCATCCTCTTTGGCAGACTGGCTGAAACTTTTATATATATTGTAAATAGAAGGTCGTTCAAACAATTGAACAAACAAATGAAATATCGCGTGTCCATATAGATATTATACATAGAGATGATTACACAGTCTATTTTACACACTCTGAGTATTATTATAACGCTGTCCGTGTCAGTCTAGATTTCTATAGTAGTGAGCCCGAAACTCCTACAAACATATACCATCGCCAATTTTACTGTAGGTATCTCAACCACGTACAATTTCGGACTGCATTATTTTGATATATTTTATAAGGTATTTTTAGAGACTTTTTTTGTATTCGTATAATGATAAAGTAATAAAAACTTTTTAACAAAAAATTAAACCGCCGACAAAACTGAAAGGCAAAAAATAATAAACCTTTTACTTTTTTCATCTGAATAACTAAGTTCTTAAACTAATGTAAGTATACCTAAGTAATCTTAAGTCGGCGCTTTTTTTTTTCGAAATGTCTACGCAATTACCCAGCAAGGTCTTAACAGCTTCACCGGACTACTAAGGCGAGCGCTTAAGGCCCTCCTCCGATTTCATTATGACAACCAGCTCAAGGGTGCACGGCACACCTCGGCTTGGCTGTTGCCTGTTGCATGCAAAATCGCGACCTATGTCAGCTAATCTAGCTTACTATTCATATGTGTATGAGTTGTTGAAACGTATATGTGTACCAAGCATACACGCCTCAACAACTCCTCCATATATTTATTATCGGAAAATTGAGAGTTTTTCAGTTCGATAAGGGAAAAAAGTAAACCCTTCCACTTTCATGTGTAAGCGTGTAGGCGTGCACGTGTGTGGGGGTGATCGTGTAGTGTTGTAGCGGTGATGTATATTTGTGTGTCACCGTATCGCGCAAGCAACGCAGTCAAGGGCTCCCCACCGAGGGATCGAACCTAGGCTTAAGCCGCTGCCGTGGGAGGCCTAATCGGGTAAGTCGGCGCCAAACAATCATTTTAATGAATTACGTAAAGCGTGATGCGAGGCGACGGCGCAGCGTGACACACCCTTTGCATGCCGAGCGCTTACGAAGCAACCCGAACGGGCACACACGTTACCGTTGGAGATTTCACATTGCATTTTTAATTTGATTTGTTTATTTGTGTGAATTTAAGTAATCTAGTGATCTTTGTTCTTTGATTGTTTGGCGCCGACTCAAAATTTCTTAGGTATACTTACATTAGTTTAAGAACTTGGTTATTAAGATGAATAAAGTAAAAGGTTTATTATTTTCAGCTATTCAGTTTTTTCGGCGGTTTAATTTATCGTTAAAAAGTTTTTATTTTATAATTTTTTGTGGCTATGATCTTACTAATTACTACATACTTAATTTATTTGTAATACACAACTCGGCAGCTGAATTATAAATCATGTCCTGTTTTCCTACCCTTGGGGTTGCTTTTTTCATGTTTACATGTATATGGAACCAACTTCTGAGTATACTCTTTCAAATCAAATGATATAAATTTAATTCGGACTATTCTGTATAAAGATATGCGCGGTCATAGATGTAATCAGTGCGTGAATAATGAATCATTCTCGATTTTCATACCCTTAGGGATGAATTTTTTTTTCCAAATTTAAATGGGACAAACTTCGGAGTATAGCCTTTCCAATAAAAAAAGAATTTTTAAAATCGGCCTATACTGTCAAAAGTTATGCGTGATCATACATAAAAAAATATATATACGCGACGAATTGAGAACCTCCTTCGTTTTTTTCGTCGGTTAAAAATCAAAGTAGTAATACATAACTACCTTTTTACATTGTGGGACATCGAAATAATTTATCATTTTTCTATAAATTAAAGACGACAACTCGCGCACTAGGGAGCAAGTATTGCTTCGCGGGGGACTCTACAAGCATATAATGTCCGGACATAAGTTCATAATTTTTTATGGATCATAACAGACAATTCTTTTGTAGAGTATTCGGAAACTGAATGCGGTAACAGGGGCGAAGCGACTAGCTATCAAGTCACTGTGTTATTAGTCTGCATTCACAATTATTATGTTTTTCACTACATTTTGTCTATTATCATAATACGTAATTAAATTTCTACAGAATTTACAGTTACATAAAAAATAAATTAAAAGCATTCTAAATTCAAGACCGTTTAAAAACACGAACATTTTAAACTTTATACAGTATTATAATCTCGGAGCAAATTTGAATTTCATACAAAATTCTATGCCAAAATAGTAATTATTAATATTATTGCTTTCAGAAAATGACGACATTTGTCATTTGACAATATGTTTCTATGTCAGAGAATATCTAATCTAATATCTTTAAACGAGCAATTCTTGTATATTTTTATATTTGTATATATTCAGGATCTCGAAAACGGCGTCATCTATTTCCGTGAAACTTAGTATGTAGGTAGTTTCGGGGACGATAAATCGATCTAGCTAGACTTTATTCATAGAAAACATTTTTAACTGAGTTTACAGGTAATGAAAAATATAGCTACAATATAAAGGTAAATTTCGCCTGCGCTGTCAAAACAAAAATAGCTCAGATGGAAATCGGTTGCTTCGAAAATCCGTGTAACCTCAGTTCGAATCCGAGTGACAGCAGAAGAGATATATATTTTTTTTTGTAAAAAAAATGTTAATTTTATAAAGCATACCTAACAGTTTATTTTAATTTCAAAACGTTTTTCAAAGAACCGAGCTATGCTCGGTCGGCCAGGTACTGTACCTTTAATTACAGCTGCTCATAACTAGCTACGTAATAATTATTAATACATACTTTATATAATTAAGACAACCAGGACCGAGACCTAATAATTCGATTGCTATAATTAATTGTCTATCTCAGATATTACTAGGTTACTTAAATTAAGCGTAAGTCGATACATTATTAGCCATAAAATAATTATCTTACTCCTATTTCACTGGGATCGGTGAATTGGTAATTATTTTGTTAATATGAAATGGTACTGCGTATAGAAATATAAATAATTTGATCCAAGGTTACAAAACAAAATAAAGGTAGATAAAAAAGTGACCCGTCACGGCACGACTGACAGATGTGAAACATCGAAATTGGTCAAATCGAACGATTCTTGAATTCTCAAACACTACGGGTATGAGAGCTCAGTGCGACAAGAGAGATTGTGCACAGTCGCTTGCGTATTCCATCGTCGCGTCGTCGCCACGCCAACAATCAAGTTTACCCGCGCCTATAAATGTTCTAAATCAATAAGATTAACTTAACTTAGAAAAATACTATTTTTTTATAACCCAGTGTATCTTCACTATCATACATCTTTTAATTAGTCATTTAATCACGGATGCATAGCTTTAACACCACTAAAGCTATACACCACTCCACAAAACTAAGATAACCTTAATATGTAATCTATTGTTCTTTAAATAAGTTTCATCAACTTAAAGAACAAAACAACTTCGAAACTAGTAAATTAAATTCATATTTGAATAAGTTGATTATAACCTATGCGACCTTCGCGGGTTATAACACAAAGTCTAGCAACACGCGGTACTTTTGTAATTCGCAAGTTACGTGGCGACGATATTTGTTAAGAACCTTCAAGGTATATTGGCTTACACACAATAAACTTCATTTCCTTATAACTATTTTGATATACATTTGCTTTTTACCTACTAGACAATTTTCACCTGCGAATAGCGAGAGTTTACTGTACAATAATATCTGTTATTTAAATATTTAGACCAAATATTACTAAAATAAAACCCAATAAACTATAATCATCGACAGTACTTTTGGTGACTTTGAACATACTCATAACTTCATGCTTGCGAGTAATGTAGTCAAGAGTTTAATAAAGTTAAATTCTTTATTGTAGGAAGCCAAAATTTGCAAATATTTATACCTATCTATACTAATATTAGAAAGCTGAAGAGTTTGTTTGTTTGGTTGAACGCGCTAATCTCAAGTACTACCAGTCCGATTTGAATGTTTATGTTAGTGTTAGATAGCTCATTTATCGAGGATGGCCATAGGCTACATATCATCACGTTAAATCCAATAGGAGCTGAGGACTGATGAAGAATGTCTCAAAATCGGGCTATTTTGGAAGCTTCCGCTGCGTGTTAATGTCAGTATTATATGCGTTGCCATGGTAACGCGATAATATTCTATCGCAAATATTTTCATGGTTTATTTTGTTCCTATTCAAAAAGTTTATTCTACGTTAGTTTTGTTTACAATTTTTAATTATACGTGTTACATTTATATCGCAAACATTTCTAAAGTTTATTTTGTGTTGTTATTCAAAAACTTTAGTAGTAATAATATTCGTCCAATAAGACAGTTGAAGGAATTAAGCCATACTGTCAATTCTGAAGTCGTCAATATAGGTAGTTTTCTTCTATGTCCAAGTCAATGTAAAGGTATAAGAGCCAAATCCTCTATATAATATTTCACAAATTTTTATCTTCTTAATTTTCAAGACCACAGAATTCATGCTCCGTGATATTATTTTTCATTCATTTCACTTATGCACAATAAACGAATCATATTACATAAAACGTCACCAATTTAACACAATATAGAGACAAGTAACACAAGATTATGAATAAAATATAAAATCCACTACATGACAGACTGAAATCCCGCCAAAAACTTTATTTTACGTAAGTTTTGTTCCCAATTTTTGATTTCTGATATATATTACGTACTAAAAGTAAAGTAAGTGTATATTAAAATAAATACTTTTTGGTGAATAAATATGTCTGTGATGCTACAAATATCAACAATTTTTTTTTGTTTATCAACAATTTTTTTTATTCTGTCGATATGTCTGTTTTTTTTTATTTGTTTCGAGTAATCCTCGAAACGGATGGACCTATTTGAACAGTTTTTTTTTTTCTTAGGAATAACTACGCTATTGATCTAGCAAGGTCTTAACAGATTCACTGGACTACAAGTAATATTTGAACGGGAATTTTACGGGCAAATAAGTAACTAATTAGCTGTTTTATTTTAAGCTAGCGGGTTCAGCAGACATTGCCCGCTCTGGTAATAAGACAAACTATACCTAAACCTTGCCCAAGAATCATCTTATATATTAGTGAAAACGATATTAAGATGAGTTCTGTAGTTTTTGATCTTATTACGAACAGACATAGACAGACGTGGAACAGGACTTTGTTTTACTTTATGTAGTGATGAACTGTTATCCGTGCATTCGTCTGTGTAAAATTAATCAAAAACAGTGAACAACTAACTCACTGTAAATATGCGCGTGTGACGTGCGCTGTACTGGACTCCAAGAATAAATGTAATTGAAAGTCATATGTTTATATGTGATTTAAATTATAGCAAGGTATAATAATAACTTAATTATATCGACATTATGGACATATTATATCTATGTAATAAAAGATTTAACACATATTGTTTGATAATGTTTAGCTTAATGTTTTCATTACTTTCTTATATAGTGTAAGTGAACACTGAGAGTGATATATAGCAATTTAAAGTTCCAGTTATGTGGCTGATGATAAATCCTAACCCATTCGATACACTATTAGTATCCACATATATAATGTACACGTAACCTGTTACAGCAGATTATGTGCGTGTGATACTTACAAATATTTTTGAAAAAGTATTATTGTAATTTACACTAGATGTGTGATCACAATTTAAAATTTATTTAATATATTAAAAAAACGCGTGCCGAGCTGCGGGTAACAGCTAGTGAATATATAAGTATGAACATGTAGCTTAGCTTTGGTTAGTTCAAATAGGTCGCGAATTGCATGTATCAGGTAACAGCCCTTTTTTATTAACGTGGAGAAATCCCTTATGGAATTCCCGTGGGGAAGGAAATCCACACTCTCGGGGGAGAGAGTGGGTAATGTCCGACTCCCACGGACTAAAACCTCACGGTGCGGTGTACCGTCAAACCGTATTGTTGGGGCGGCAAGGGATCGAACTATGCTAGTCCCCTTGGACAGCCGCCCCATCGGTCCGCTTGGCGGAAGTTGGCCGCCGGGCTCCTACCCAATAGGGAGACAGAACACAGCATACCAGGTGCCCCCCTCGTCTGTCGGACCCATGCAATGAGGAGATGGGCCCCCGACCAATCTCGTCAAGTCCGACTACGGTGTCGGGAACAGGCGGGCATATCGTCACTTCATCCCTCCAGTCCTTCGTTGGCAGATAAAGCCACTCAGTGGGTCATCCTCGCGAATTCTCTCCGCCGCTTCCTTCTGCGAGATGACATTCTGGCAAAAGGAGGGTATCGCTTTCCATGCCTCCTCGCCACTCAGATAGAATGTTCTGCGTAGTATCCTCCGCTGCACCTCACTCATAGCATGCGGACCTCCCTGCGAACGATCTGCCGCAGATACCATTCGAAACAACCGAGTCCGATGAGCATCTGAACCAGTCGGAACGGCAGGGAGACCCAACTTCTTCCTATCCACTCCGGTAGGACAATCAGGCAACAGCCCAAGCCGAGGTGTGCCGTGCACCCTTAAGCTAGTTGCCCATATAAAATCAGCTGACTACCTTAAGCGCTCGCCTTAGTAGTCCTATGAAGCTGTTAAGGCTATTGCTAGATCAATAGCGTAATCAGTTCGAGAAAAAAAATTGGCGAGGACTGTCGTTGATAGTTTCTGCAACAATGTAGAACTATTGTCTATGAGTAACTATTCCTCCATGAGTATGTTATGCTTAGCGCTATATATTGGTGGTAACATCGTGCTATACTTAGTGAAACCCGTCATTATTACAATAACTAATATAAAAGTAATGAATAAGAGATTATCAAAGTCATTAATTATTATACTGCTGTTGATTATCCGTCGTCCGGTATTATTAGAGACAATGTCCGACATAAGGTATCACAATTTGCTAACAAGAGTTTGCAAAAATCAATAGGCTTAGAAGGGGATAGAATTTTACGATGTTAACACTTAAAATCATGTTAAGAACAACGAATATTCATTTTATTACCGTGCCTTTGTTAAAAATTGCGACACGATACAAACGACCAAATTATCCAACAGATGAATAATAAACGATAGTTAATGTATTGAATAAAATATAATTATATGTTTAATTATAATAAATAACAGTTTATAACAACAATATCACAATGGCGTAATTATTTTGTTCATATATGTATAGCAGTTCTTGTTATTTATAACCCTGCCATTTATTTTATTTAATTCTTTTAATGAAAGTAAAAAAAAAATTAATTGAAATAAATGACTGGTAACAAAATTAAATGAACGTATACTTATAAACCATGATAATTACGTACCATTTTCTATAGACAATCAACAACAAGTCTAATTTACTATTCTATTTTAGAATATTATTTTCACTTGGATCGATTTTAAACAATTACCTATGCCTGACCTACTGACTTATGATGAACAAATAGTGTATAACAGAGGGTAGATTTCATTTCTGCAGACTTTTGGTCCGATTCTTTTTTCTACAGTCGTTAATGTTATTAGTCTTGTTAAAAATCGTTTCAAATGTAAAAAACTATTAAAATAGGTTAAGACTTACATTAAAAAAGATATACATTTTGAAGATATTAGTTACTTATAATGATCACTACATATTATAAAACAAAGTCCTCTGCCGCGTCTGTCTGTCTGTCGGTTCGCGATAAACTCAAAAACTACAGAACGGAATTTCATGTGGTTTTCACCAGTAGATAAAGTATTTTATGAAGAAGGTTTAGGTATATAATTTGTCCTGGTTTTGTGTAAATTGGTTAAATTATAACGATAATTATTGCAAATGTCAGAAAAAATCAAGCAGTATTTGTGTAAGTCCCAGTTTAGATTCACAATTGAACCCGATAGGTGGCACTGATATTTGTCTATTATCAGGGCAGAACAACGTCCTTGGGGCGTGTTAATTACTTTATATTTCGGTCAAGGATGACATATCTCAAAGAGTTGTTAGGAAAAAAGTGGACAATTGTCTTGAGTATTACATTATTTTAATTCAAAAATTACAACATTACTAATCTATGGTAAAGGTGGATGGGTGATTGCTTTTTTCAAACTGACCAAGATATATTGACCTGAGAGGCCTTTACAGCTTTACCGTTGTTCTCTGCGGCTTCGCTTGCGTTTATGTAGCTTTGACCTGTCCCACGGAAACATTATTTTTTCCGGATAAAAATATGTCCTTTCCTGTATTACGATCGGTTGGATAGTTAAGGTGTAAAAGCGTTACAAAAAAATAAACTCACGGTAGGCTTTATAACGTTAGTTTACATAACCTACAATGTTATTACTCTGTGGCAACGAAATACACACATCAAAAAAGTCTAAGCAACATGCGTGATATTACAAATTTTACCATTTATATTAATTAATTTCTAAGTATTTACTCAAACAAAGTGCGTAGGTAAGTAAACTCTTTTGTTATTGATGACATACCGGCTGGTTGTAAAAAAAAATTGATTATGTTTTGTTTTTTGGCCTGCACAATCGTCAGATCTCAACCCCATCGAGCACGCATGGGACATGCTCCAGAGACGTGTTTTGAAGGACTTGGACGGAGCGACAACAACCCAACAGCTGAAGGATTTGCTACAATTCCATTGGGAGCGAATACCGCAAGATGACAAACAGTCTCATTAATTCAATGAATAATCGTTGCCGACAAGTTCTCAATAGCAGAGGAGACCATACTTTGTATTAAATTGTTCTATTCTTTCACAATAAATACATTTTCTTTAGAAATTTCATTTTGTAAATATAAAAGTTTGGTTTCTTATGTATCTTAGTTTCTACAGTATATTCTAATATTGTTGATTTCTGTTATTAAAAGAACTTATAAAGACAACAGCTGTTATTTTTACATCATATAACCCTAAAGATATTATTTTAAAACCAAAATACGTTATAATGTGAAGAACCATCCTAAAATTTAAATTAGTACATGTTGCTTAGACTTTTTTGATGAGTGTATTAACGGATAGGCTAGGCATTCGTGTTCTGATTTAAGAATTGTTTTATAATAAAATAAACCAATTAATTTAACCCTAAAATATATTAAACGTGAGCAATTGTGTGTTAAGTTTTATCGGTTAAGAACTATTTACAAACACTTAATTTAAATATTGAGAATTTGAAAGATATATTAAATTGATGTTGTCTACTAACCACTACTATTGGAATTCGGTCATTTTGTGTTAAATTTCAATTTTTCTATTAAAAAGATTATAAATAATTTTCTTAGATGTTTTCCATAATGTATAGATGCATCTAAAATGCAGTTAACATTAACTATGAGTTCAATAATTGTAGTAATTGACAGTGTGAAAGTGAAAATAATTCCAAAAGGGTTTTTTAGATGTTTTCTTTATAGCAATAAATAATATTTTAGGAGGTCAAAGTTGGTTACTTTTAACATTTACGTTGTTATATACTATTATCTTCTATCTATATCTATTCTATACATATAATAAGAATGTAAATTTAATGTGTCGGTACATTTTTGATTTTCGTGAAAAAAAAATGTTGTAGGTGTCTAAGAAAGAGTAACAGAATACATTTCAATAATTTTAAAAATGTCTGTCAAGTTAGATAATCATTTCCATATTTTTTTAAGTTTTTGTCTATCTGGCTGTCGTTTGTACGAGATTTACCCAAAGAGTACTGGACGGATTTTGACGAAATTTGGTATGGTAATAGTTTATGCTCCGGTATAATATTAAGGACATACTTTGCATATATAACGCATTCGTATATATGTATATGATACTTATAAGACAACACAAGAAGAGGCTTATTATAGGGTGGATCAATATGTCAACAATTTTGATGTCTGGAACCAACACCCGTCACTATGCGCCCGTCAAAAATAGACGTAGCCATAATGTTTTTAAAATATGTACGACGTACATATGTAAATGCTGTATAGTGTCATGCTACGTATCGGAGAAGAAAATCGTTCACAAACGGTAGGACCAAGTTTTAATACACAGTGCAATCCTATATATGATCTCAACAATCGCTGTCTTTATAATTGAAATTTCACGCGGACATAGTCGTGGATATAGCTAGTATAAAATAAAATGATAGAGGACTACTGTCGTGAGCGCGTCATGCAATAACTACAGAATAGATTTCGATTAATTTTTTTAGTTGTATTTTCAAGACACTTGCTTCTTATAAAAAAAATCACGATATCTTCATTTTGTATAGAGCTATTAAAGTTTTAAGAAACTACGATCTTTATAAGCAACTGAAATAACTAAAAAACTTGTTATAAGCAAAAATTCTTTTCTAAATTTTCTTATGTACGCTGAATATATTGTTAAGATAAACAACGCCGACGAAGTCGCAGGTATTAGCTAGTGGTTACATAAAAAGAAAGAAAGGGGAAAATCTAATGGTATCCAAGGAAACTACCTGGTTGACTGAGATAGCACTCTAATACGTACGCCCACTGAGACATGCAAACATGTTTTATTTAAGCTCCCAATGGCTCTCTAGCGAAATGGTCTGAATTTGACTGGATACGAAACAAAATCTTTAAGAACTGGCTATGAATATTTATCGGCAAAACAAAATTATTAGCAAATAAACCAGTTTGGTTAAACCTAGATAACCATAGTACTTATCACCTAGAAACTTTAAATGTAGCACGTGAAAGACATCAGTTTTGGCACACACATATGCCGAAGCTATGCAACTTACTCTGCTGCAACTTTGGACCTGACAGTACCGCTTATTTAAAGTGGCTTTTAATCAAACCTAAGACGCTTTTCAGAAAAATCATTTTGGATAACGGATTTTAACATAGTTAAATTTACATGTACTGCCAAGTTTTAATAATAATGAAGAAATGAATATTTTCCATATTTTTAGTTACTACTACTGAACGCGAAGAAAATAAAGAAGCTCAGTTGAAAAACAGAGGAGAAAGATGTAACTATATTGTCTTTATCTATTGATACATATTTGTTACCAAAAAGTTTATGTGATAATCGTAACTTAATAAATGTGAAGATTGAATTTTAAAAAGGATTATATATAACTAGCTGACCCGTGCAACTTCGTCTGCACCAAATTGGTTATCACTGGTTTCAATTGTATTTTTAAAAGCGATAAAATTGAATAAAACTGACATCCGATTGCAGCCACAACTACCGTTTCCAATTGTGGATCCTAACTATCCCCGGTCTCATTCAAACATATACCCAGATTATACATGATTTTTTATGTAAAACATCTATAGTCGCACCCTAAACTTAAATCGGCCATGGTGACGTTCGTGGTGATTACACACAAGCTTCGCACTATTAACGACCCTATCAGTAAAGCATAAGATTCAAATTATTTTTCTAACCTATTATAATAAAGAGGAATCGTAGTATTTTTGTATGTTAATTACGAATAAACTCAAACTACTGGACGGATTTCGATAATTCGTTTACCATTAGAATGCTACATTATCCCTTAGTAACATACCGGATTAGGCCTCCCACGGCAGTGGCTGAAGCCTAGGTTCGATCCCTCGGTAGGGAGCCCTTGAGTGCGTTGCTTGCGCGATACGGTGACACACAAATATACATCACTGCTACAACACTACACGATCACCCCCACACACGTGCACGCTACACGCTTACACATGAAAGTGGAAGGGTTTACTTATTCCCCATATCGAACTGAAAAACTCTCAATTTTCCAATAATATATATATATATATGGAGGAGTTGTTGAGGCGTGTATGCTTGGTACACATACACGTTTGAACAACTCATACATATATAAATAGTTAGCTAGGTTAGCTAAAACAGGTCGCGATTTTGTATGCAACAGGCAACAGCCAAGGTGAGGTGTGCCGTGCACCCTTGAGCTGGTTGCCAAAATAAAATCGGATGAGCGCCTTAAGCGCTCGCCTTAGTAGTCCGGTGAAGCTGTTAAGACCTTGCTGGGTCGATAGCGTAGACATTTCGAAAAAAACCCTTAGTAACATAGGCTATATTTATTTTTTAGAAAAAAATTGGGATTTCTACTAAAATTTCAATAATGTAATCAAAGGTATGAAAAAAATTTGGCATAAAATGTATTTCATCGCATGCGCCCCGATAACTATGAATGATAGAACAAAAATATGTTCTACAATATTAAAGAACATATTATTATCTATAAAAAACCTCGCGGCAGCATACATATGTCTACCTATTGTGATTATGTCACTATAACTACATTTTTGAAATAAATCTTAATAAAAACTATACCATGCGTAAAAGACTATGTTATTCATGTCTATATATTAATCCATATCCAAATAAATTATTTTTAAACTAAGACTGTTTCAGTACCTGTAGATAACTTTTTGAATTATTAAAATCGGCCATTACATTCAAAAGATATTGCAAGTTATAAAATGTCAATCCGAAATACGCGGGCACACAAAACGCAATCTTTGCACTATTAACGAAATACCTACTCAAAAACCTTTACAACCCTACTTGTATAATTGTAAGATTCAAATTGTTTATATTTAATATTATGTAACGTCACAATAATGGCAGAGAGACGCGTGGATAGAAATGTTTTGTCGTCAACGTCGACCGGTTCATGTCCGATCTCACCAAAGTTAAGCAATGTCGGGCGTGGTCAGTGCTTGGATGGGTGACCGCCTGACCGCCTGGAGATATTGCGTGATGTTAGCTTTTTACGGGTCAAATTAATCTTCAGTATTTTTTTTAATGTATAGGTATATGTATTTTTTATATTTTTAAATTAGGTGTAATATAATATTTTTATAATATTACGGAATTGGTTTTTTTAATCTTACTAATATACATATACACTGGCTAAAGTCTGACCTAGATAGATTTCAATTACATGTTTTTATTTTTAAAAGAGAGGAGGCTTATTTTCTGCATTAGGTCGAGAACAGCTGCCAATGATGATGATGATGAAGATTATGGTTTTTTGTGACGTTACATTTCCGAAGCTACAGGTTATAATACGAACTTTGCACTATTGACGAAGTACTCAAACATCTGCAACTCTATCTGTATAAACATAACATTCAAATTGCTTTGTCGAACACTCGTCGTACCAGTATTACACGGCATGCACAGAAGACCTTGCGCTCTTTGACATACCGCCAAACACACCGCGCTTGCACCTTTCACTGATTTCTTTGTTACTATTTAATTAGACAATTGACTGTCACGGATTAAACTACGCATTTTTAACGCTATTTATAAATTATGAAACACCGTTCGCAGTTGTGAATGTAACCAGTGTTTTAATTGAAAATATGTCGGACAGCGATAATTTCGGAACTGAAAGTATGCACCCTTCTACAAAGAAAGTAAAATCACACTATGACATATATCTTGATAATGCTATATCTAATACTTTTATAACATACTTCAGTTATCATCGACCAATTTTCATAGTATTAACCAGCTATTCTAAATTTGAAACCCTTGCGTTTTATGGGACAAAAAGTATCCTGGATGTAGCCTTGTAATATCAGTTGT
>JACEII010000045.1:2932447-2966801 GCA_014332785.1 Antheraea mylitta
AATATTTAATGTACAGATTTCGACTTGTTACAGTTTTATTATAGTATAGATATAGATAGAAGAAGATAGAATAGATTAATAAGACACTTCAAAGTAGCTATATGAACTATATTTGTATATTTAAAAATTCTAGTATGAATTATTACATATTGAATAATTTCAGAGTAATACATCATAACAGTATATTTTTATTACGAAATAAGAATGTTGGGCTAACAAAGAATACATGAGTTACAAAATGTTCGCAATTGAAGACGTTAACCTACACAAAGTATGTAATAGAAGGTTTCATTATAATCAAAGGTTCACTCGGATAACTATTTGAGAAGAGCAAGCTAATCACGGATCTTAAAGCCTTTCCACGCCTTAAGTGATGCAAACGAGGAAACTTCGGGATCGCAAACTGGCTTAGACTTCATCCCATAACTTTGATCGACACTTCAAAGTCGAAAGTCAATTTACTGCACAGTAAGCCGCAATCTTTTCCAGTGATGGCAGCTGCTACATAAAATCAACAAGAGGAATTTAAAACAAATATCCATTGTTATAGGATAAACAATTCTTTAATATAAACGAATTGAGAGGAAAACAGGAAAGATTAAATTTATAAATAAATTTAAAACAACAGAATATCATTACTTTGCAATCAAGTACGCAGTTAGAGAATTAGGAAATATCACAAATTAACAATACAACTCAATAGAGAATCGAGTCAAAAAAATGACTAACAAATCGATACTACATAAATTACGATGAAAACTTTTATCTTATGAGCAAGGTCTTAACAGCGTCACCGGACTACGACTGTTCCTGTGGATACAGCAAACTCTTACTGTTAAAGATTACGATAAGTTCTCCGTATAAGAGAGAATTAAAGGAAGGAGTAAGAAGAAAACATTAAAAAGAAGAAGATAACCAAACACAGAAACCATAAAAAACTAATAGAAAACCGAAACACCATTCAAAATAATAGGCCTATGAAATTGCCGTTCTGCAGTACTGGCCATTTCAAATCAAAATATTTTTTGTTCGGCTAAATATTCTAATTTCAAATTAATTTTATTTTAAAAACATGGAATTCTTTTTCCAAAAGTAGTCATTTGTTTATTGATTAGTGTTACATTTTCATCGCAAATCAATATTTTTTGTCATCAGGGATACGTTAAAAAATCGAGTAATTATGGAATATGAGTATCGTCGTGGCAGCAATGTGGCACAAGCGGCAAGCAACATCAACGTCGTTTACGGAGCTAACACTACAAACCAACGCACCACCTGTTATTAGTTTGCTCGCTTCCGTTCTGGGAATTTCTACCTGAAAAATGAACCTCGCGGTCGACCAAAGACTTTGGTCGACAATGACGAATTAAAGGCAATGATGGAAGCTGATGATACACAATCTACGGCTGAATTAGCAGCAGCTTTCGACGTTAACGTCAAAAAAATATTGGTCCATTTGCGTTAAATTGGCTAGGTAAAAAAACTTGACAAACGGGTGCCCCATGAACTCAATGATCGCCAGCGCGAAGTACGCGTCGAGACGTGCCTTGTACTGCTCAACAGACACACAAATGAAGGAATTTTGAAGCGCATCGTTACCTGCGATGAAAAATGGATTCTGTTTAATAACCGCAAGCGCTCAGCAAGTTGGTTGGATTTTGGTTCAGTACCTAAATAATCTCCTAAACGAAAACATACCCCTAGAAAAGTGATGGTCACTGTTAGGTGGTCTAGCGCCGGTGTGATTTATCACAGCTTCTTACCAAACGGAGTGAGCATTACTACAGATGTGTACTGTGAAGAACTGAACACAATGATGAAGAAGCTGGCACATCTCCAACCAGCATTGGTCAATCGCTCGTCTCCGCTGCTCCTGCACGACAACGCGCGACCTCATACTGCACAGCAGACGGTCCCCAAGTTGCAAGAATTGGGGTTGGAAGTTCTCCGTTATTCGCCCTACTCACGAGACCTTACTTCTACAGACTAATATTTTTTCCAGAATTTGGATAACTCCTTGGCGGGAAAAAAATTCAATACCCGAGAGGCAGTACAAAATGCCTTTGGAGAATTTGTTACCTCCCGTCTAGCTGATTTCTTTTAGAAGGGCATCAATAAACTGCCACTGCTGTGGCAAAGATGCATTGATTGCATGGGTGATTATAATTTTTTTCATGCAAAACGGCAATTTCATAGGTAAAGACCTAATATATAAAAAAGCCGACGCAGTCGTAAACACTACCGCCAGAAGTAAAAACTTAATATATTTCTCAATTTAATTGTAATCTGAATCATATCAATTGAATTGTCTATATATCCTGGATGCGAAAAGGATTATAGGACGCCAATAAAGCAACACTGGATCTAAGGCAGCAAACGTCATGTCAGCAAATGTGATAGTGGCATAACGATTGTACTTCATATAGTGGAAATCTACGTATTGGGGCGATTTATGCAACTAGACTATGAATGTACTCTAATGACCCTACGTACTCTTAAGGGCATAGTGTGCGTCCTTTTAGGGAACAGATATTCCAATAGTGGGTATCTTGAAATCTCATACTAATGACCTCGTTTTTGAAAAATAACCAAAAACTAATAAGAATTAGTAATTTATTTGTATGATATATTAACGTTTATTAGTTTTTCTTTCCTCTAAACGTAGATATTAGAAATTATTGATGATCATTTTTATCTGAGTTATACCAATTTGTTCGTTAATTACGCACTCATTGGACACCTTAACCTCACAGGGGTACTACATAAAATAGTGGAGGATGACGATACTAGAGAGCTGCTCCTCTAACGTTCATGGAACACGTGGCAAAGATAGCAAAAAAATAAATAAATAAAATAGGAAAACGGAAATTGCAAAAAAAGAAAAAACCAAAGTCTCGGATAATGTCCGGGGGAAAAGGGGACTTAAAAAAAACCTCACAGGCGCCGTTTTTTTATATCATATAGGAGGCAAAGGGAAGGGAGATGGGTCTCCGGTGCTCTCACTGACCGAACGAAACTCAACAATGCAAGCACTGTTACTTCACGTTGGTTTTCTGTGAGAAGGTGGTGATATCCCGGACAAGCCGACCCATTCATGCTAAAACCAATAATAGCTTCAGCGTGGCTTTACCTATCGTTTATTATTTTAACAAGCTAACAACGGATTTAAGAGGTTGTGTTACTATGGATACTGCTGTGATTTGTAAATCCACTACTCGTGGATTTAAACGCCCAAAATTCTTATAATTCCAACTGATTTTCTTATTTCATTTATTCAGCTGAAACTATTGAAATGATTAAAAATAAATCTAAGGGTAAAAGCTTGAATGTTGTTGTAGTAAACATCCGAAAGACATGTGATTGGATACTTTTAGGTTTCATAGAAAAAAATCTAGGATTATACATATTTTGTTTTATATCGTAGGAGGCAAATGACCAGGCGAGTCACCTGATGTTAAGTGATCATCGCCGCCCATATACGCTAGCAACACCAGGGGAGGCGCAAGTGCGTTGCCAGGCTATGTTTGGGTTGAAAAGGGGGGGGGGGGAAGGGAGGTGGTGTTCCGGCGCTCTCACTGACCTAACGAAACGGAACAAAACAAGCACTGTTACTTCACGTCGGTTCTCTGTGAGAGGGTGGTACTACCCCGAGTGAGCGGACCCATTCATGCTGAATAATAGCTCCAGCGTGGCCCTAACAGACTTAGCTTGACATCAGATGTCCCATCTATTCATTTGTCTCCTATGACATAGTAAAATGTTGTTCGGATATCGATACGATGTGCGTAAGATTCAAAAGATTCGAATCTTTCCAACTGAGTTGCAGCTTTCGGTGAAGAAAACCTTCGTGATTAAACGATAGTCGCCAAGCATCTATAATTGTGTTCCAATAGTTGTAACTAAGAGCCAGTCCTCCTTCGAGGTTTAGCATGTTTACCACCTTAGACCACATCGTTATTTAATATCAATTAAGATTGTATTTATACGTATATTCCTAAATTAAGTTTTCGAGTCTATAGATAACATGTGAAATTTCTGGACAATTTCCACATAGTAAACAACTAATGCCTTTAAAATAATCATAAACGTGTTTCCTAATATCTGTACTGTAATCTTAGGATACAATATCAAACGAACCGCTAGATAATGCTTTAATCTTTTCTTTAGGAGATAGTATTAATATTCAATCAGAGGTTTGATTGTGCGGAATCAGTAATGAAATTCGCGGCAGCCGAGAGCGATCTTGCTTGATTAATGTCAGCCTCATTCTGGCGGAGCCGGATATTAAGCTTCCTTAACGAAGTTTATTGCACTTTTTGTTAACTTGTATTCTAATTAATTAAAAGCAACAAGTTTCCCGATGGCTGCCAGTCTTCGGTATAAATAAAGATACGATATCAAATTCTTATTTTAAAGAAAAAGTATTCTTAACGTGCATGAATAAGGCACAAATATACAGTTACTAATACAATAAACATATTTCGTAAAATAGATTTCCATATTTATGATTTATAAAACTTTGTGAATCATATTGGCCGTTTCTTCAATAAAGTAATCAAAGAAAATTGCATGGAATGATTTCCTATACATTGAATTAATGTTTCCAGTTTTCAATAATTACTACCATATTCAGTAATATTCTACAAATTTTTGTATACGTACTTATAAATTATGATTGTACAGGTTTCGTATCATAAAATGTCTCCAAATTTAAACTAGAAATTCCGAGGTTCTAGCAAATATAGTAATGAGTCGACTAATAATTACTTCTAACTCCAGTTACCTGCTTTTGCTTCATATTATGAATTTTTCATTATACAAATTAATCAATTAATTTATTGAACATGAACATAATAGAATAAGGTTGTAGATGGTAGATCCACGGTGAAGCTATTACTCGTTTTAGCATGAATGGGTCGGCTCGCCCGAGGTAGTACCACCCTCTCACAGAAAACCAACGTGAAGTAACAGTGCTTGCATTGTTGCGTTTCGTTCGGTCAGTGACAATGCCAGAGGCCAACCTTCCCTCCCCTCGCCCGTCCCTCATTCCCTGCCTCTTACTCCTTCTCCCAAACGCAGACTGACCCGTCTGTTCGTTTGCCTCCGATGACATAAAAAAAAAAAACGGCCCAAGCAACGTTCATTATATCTATTTATTAATTTAATAATACCATAAAACTTGATAAATTGTAGTATATTTTACACTTCAATTATACAAAAAGTTATGCGGTCTTTACACACGCGCCAATCGTATTCATAAGTTGCAGGTTTTCCAGAACCGAGCCCTACGTAAAATCACCGGTGCCCCATGTCGGGTTGCCAACCGTACTTTAATATATAGTATTGTACTATACGGGTCGTCGTACTATACACTGTTGAAGAAATATATAGTACGTAAAAATACTATATTTTCAACACGGACGGAAATGTAACAAACAAATATTTATTTTTGAAAGAACTCTGTTCGAACGAATCGAACGATCTCTGTTCTCTATACTAACTGGAGGCGCTGGTGGCACGTCAACGTTGTCAATATAATTCTAAATATTGAATGCAATAAAGCATATGACACTTTTATTTCAGACAAAACATTGTTAAAAATGCAAGAAGTGCAAAGAAATATAGTTTTCATAAAAATAAATAGGTAACAGATACATGTTTGTCTGTTTTCAATTTTTTCAATAAAATAATATATTTTTTAAGAGTGTACTAAATTTTTTATAACTTATATTGAGAAAATTTTGGCAACCCTAGGGCTAGCCCCATGGTACGTCCGGAATAAGGATCTCCACAGGGACCTGGAGATGCCTTCTATCTGGGCGTATATAAAATCACTCCCACTTATTTATTTCGAAAAGCCGCAAATCATCCCAGCCTGTTAGTGGTATCCGCCGCGAACTATGAACCCGTACCCAACGCTACGTATAGAAACGCAGTATAGAAAACGACCGCGATACATTTTTACCGACCCTCTTCATTCAATCACGTCAGCGAACGGTCAGTACCAGCCTGTCTCTTCAAACAGAGCGTGTTCACGCCCACGGCTGCGTAACCACAGATCACGCCGTCATGGTCTGGGGGTAAATTTCGCTCCCGCACACCAGATAAGGCTCCACTCGGCAGCGGCTCAAGCCTAGGTCAGTTCCCTCGGCGTGAAGGCCTTGAGTACGCTGCTCACGGAATACAATGACATAAAACCTTACATCACTGCTACAACATCACACACGTGCACGCCTACACGATTAAACGCTGATTTCCTTTTTCAGAGAAATAAACGACAAAGAGTTTTCTATCCATATTTTTCCTTATCCTATCCTATCCTATATAGTTTTGAGAGATTTTTCCGACACAAAATACATATAGGAGTTGTTGAGGCACGCATGCTTGGTACACATGCATGTTTCAATAACTCATATACGTATATCTAGATAGCTTAGCTTAGATTATCTCAGATAGTTCGCGATTTTTGCACAAAACAGAAGACAGCCCAAGCCGAGGTGTGCCGTGTTCCCTTGAGTTAGTCGCCCAAACATCCCAAATCGACTGAGTGCCTTCAGCGCTCGCCTCAATAGTTCGGGGAAGCTGTAAAGACCTTTCCAGGTCAACAGAGTTTTCATTTCGAAAAAGAAATTATACAAGAATACAAAACTTTAACACTCAATTTATATTTCTAGTGATATTTAACAGAATTATGGAAAAGGGTGGAATCTACCAGAGCATACTTCATTCGTACAATCGTGATGATAATATCGATAGAAGATTAAATTTTCATTTTTAATTTTTCATTTAACATTATCATTTTTCACAAAAAAAAAATTATATACACTCGGATTCGAACTGAGGTTACATGGATTTTCGAAGCAACCAATTTCCACCTGAGCTATTTCTGTTTTGACAGCGGCGGCGAAATTTACCTTCATATTCTAGCTATATTTTTCCATTGCCTGAAATCGCAGTTAAAAAAAGTTTTCTATGAATAAAATCTAGCTAGATCAATTTATCGTCCCCGAAACTACGTACAAACTAAGTTTCACGGCAATAGATGACGCCGTTTTCGAGATCCTCAATATATACAAATATAAAAATATACAAGAATTTCTCGTTTAAAGGTATATAGATAGATAAATAATAATTAAAAATCGCGTGTCAGGGGGTTAGTGTTCAAATTCCTCCGAAACGGCTGGATTGATTTTTAAGAAATCTTTTATGTATGTTAGGTAGGTATGAAAATAGGTCATTAAGTATATTTTATACTTGTAAGTGATTAGGGTGACCATATCCTGAAAAAAAAAACTATTTTTTGACGAACATTTTTTTTTATTTTGCTTCAAAAAAATTTTAACGTGGTTTTTGTTTTTTTTTTTTATGAACAATATCCATATCATTTAACTGTCAATCGTTGTTCAAAAAGCACGAAATTATTTGTGTTGTTGAGTAATAGATGGCGCTACGTCCGCCTCATTAAAATCTCTTTCACGCAAACGTAAGTCATTAATTATTAATTAAACCAAATAGGTATGTCTTTGATTGAAATTGTGGGAGTCACCGTAGTCGGGTTCTAGGTTTTTAAGATTTTTGGACTTTAGAAATACAATTGGAACCGTTAGGTAACCAATTTCACGCAGACGAAGTTGCGCGGGTCAGCTAGCCTTAATGTAATGTTTTTCATCAGATGACATATTAAAACATAAAAGTCATTAATTACCCTTTGATTTTTAATCAAGCTACGGTCTATAAGTCATTTGAACCATTCTTCTCTGTACGAATCAAAAACAAGTAATCCGGTAAAGCTGTTAAGACCATGCAGGTCAATGGCGTAATCATCGAAAAAAAAAAACAAAAGTAGAAACAAAAATGTACAATATTTAATAAGATTTGTTTTATGATAGGTTTATCCATTTCCACATACATACAATGAAATATAATTCGTTTGAAGCCCAATCACGGCGAAACCAGTGAGAGTATCGGGATAAGAGTATAACCATTTATGGCACAATTTTTGGTAGATGATTCTAGCCTTACTTATTTTCTGGATTCGACTCACCCTTTGCCATTTTTTAATGCTCAACGAAGCGAATATCGGCAGTACAATATATTGTTATACCACTATAAGAATAAAATAAAAACTTTAGCTTATAAATCAAACGGAATTCGCAAGAGGCCTTGACAATATTTAAGACTATTGAATTTTAATCAAGGACAGTCTAAGTCAGAGACTTCGCACTAAGCTCAGTTCATGTTCAAGTTTGAAGGTCTACTTAGTAACCACATCTCATCACGTTTCGATACACACTGTAAACAGAAGCTGGAACTGTAAAGGAAAACATTTCGGACCATTACACAAGTCCTGACTTGGGCTAATAGTGGAATACTAACTTTGCTTAACGAATAAATCAGGTTAATTGGTTAGGATTGTAACTTTATATAATGACTAGTTGATGCCCGCGACTTTGTTCTCATGAAAATGATTCATTGTGTCATAGAAATTATGAATTCTATCTGGATTAATCTGGAATTGAAGTCCTATTAGCTTTTTGAGATTTTAGATGACTTTTTAAATGTATTATTACTGTTTAGTCCCAACGAGAAAGCGCAACGAACTTTGGCCTATATAATACTTTGATGTCTCTATCTAAAAGTCTCGTCAATATAAGTTCAGCCAATTCCTAAATTATTCTACATTTGATACACTTTGTCATTTGACAGTTGACTTTTCTTTAACTAGCTTCAGCCCGCGTCTTTCTCTGTGTGGAATAGTTACTTTGAGCTAACGCTAACACGCAGCGAAAGCTTTTAAAACGAGATAAAGGATTTTGAGACATCCTTTCTTGGTGCTCAGTTCCTATTGGCCTTAGCGAAATGATATTTAGACTATAGCCTCCTTCGATAAATAAATAAGTTATCTAACACAATTGTTTTCTCAAATCGGACCTATTCCTGAGATTAGCGCTTTCTACAAACCAAACCTTCCAGTTCTATAATATTATTATAGATATATAACAGTAACTGTTTTATTATATAAGAATGTCTTCATGTGCTTTTTTTTTAGAACTGACTACGCTATTGACCTAGCAAGGTCTTAACAGCTTCACCGAACTACTAAGGCGAGCGCTTAAGGCACTCAGCCGATTTTATTTGGGCAACTAGCTCAAGGGTGCATGGCACACCTCGGCTTGGCAGTTGCCTGTTACATGCAAACTCGCGACCTATCTTAGCTAACCTAGCTAACTATTCATATATGTTTGAGTTGTTGAGACGCATATGTGTACCAAGCTTATTCGCCTCAACAACCCCGCCATATATATTTTTTTTTATCGGAAAATTAGAGTTTTTTCAGTTGGATAAGGGAAAAAAAATAAAATCCTTCCCCTTCCATATGTAAGCGTGTAGGCGTGCACGTGTGTGGGGGTGATCGGGTAGTGTTGTAGCAGTGATGTAAATTTTTGTGTCACTGTATCGCGCAAGTAACGCACTCAAGGGCTCCCTGCCGAGAGATCGAACCTAGACTTGAGCCGCTTCCGAGGGGTGCCCAATCTGGTGTGCGGGAGCGAAATTTACCCCCAGACCACGGTGGCGTGATCTGTGGTTACGCGGGCGTGGGTCTTCATGTGCTCTGTAGTATAATCTAAATAGTAATGAAAATAAAGCTTAGATATGTAACACGTAGTAGTGATTATATCAAGCTAAGCTTATAAATTATTTACTATAAAAACATTTAATACATTCAACGCTACGACAATGTTATGAGGAAAAAGCAATATTTGCAGTGCGCGGCAATTTGTTTTCACAAAGAACAATAAGCTACACTCATTTCATAACGAGAAATCAACACGCTACGCTTTTTATGAAAGTTATTTAGTTTGATTAATAGCTACTTAATTGAAACAATATCAATCAATATTTTATTATGACGCAAAGAAACTGCTATACGTTAGTCGGTACTTTATTCGTTAACTTATTTTCAGAAAGTGGATTTGAAGTTTAATTATTGTTTATAGCTTTATAAGCATTGTTATTGTTATATTTTTTTCGAATGAAGTTTCTTAACGTGGTGTGATTGAAGTTGACTAATAGAATTCGACACGTAAGGAAAAAGCATTATGCCCCTCTATGTGATTTTATCTGTTTTTCTCTTTCCATTGTAAACGAGTTTGTATGTGCGTCCAACTATCGAAATCGAACAGGCAATTATCGTACGCTGAGGGTTGTATAATCTGAATATTTGGAGACTTTGGAAACTTTTTTATTTCATTTAGTTGTTTAATTTTACTTATGTCATGTTACATTTCGTTATTTTATATCTAGTTTTTAATAAATGAATATGTTTTTTTTTAAATGAAGCTTTTTGGCTTCCTAATTTTACGGTAAGCAATTATCTTCATGACGGAGTTCTTGACCACATTTTAATTCACATAAAATATTATTCTTCCGAGTTTAATAAATGCTATAACTAAATAATTAAACCAGGAATAATTGAATAGATTGTATAGAGGACTTCGTAATTGAAAGTAAGGTCAGTTTGTTCAAATATAACCTTTTGCGTTTACTTAAAACTATGGTAATAATTATCTTTGTTCATTCAATACCTTACTGAAGTACTACATCGTCTTTTTTTTTAAACTTTATTTTTGGCAATCAATCTTTCCGATCATTACTGCCATTGTCACGTAGTCAATAATATCACAAACTTCGTGCGATCATTCCAATATTAAGCATCGTGTGAAACCATATTTTAACAAGATGGTGGATCCCTTGCTAGAACCTTCCAGGGAGTTTTTGTGGCATCTCAGAATTTCATGCTCCGTGTTATTATTTTCCATTCACTTCACTTATGAATAATAAACTAACTATATTACGTAAAACACCACCAACTTTACACAATATATAGTCAAATAATACAAGATTATGAATAAAATATAAAATCCACTACATGACAGACTAAAATCCCGCCAAAAACTCCTACATCATCTTTTGTGTTAGAAAATGACGAAAAATACATAAAATGTAATTAATATTCAAGTACTTAATATTACAATTTAATAGAACAAGTTGACGTGATAAATTGAATCGATACAGATCAACAGTCACCATTAATAATACTCAAATTATCGATGTACATCAGATGTCAATTAACAATTAATCACATTAGTATGGTTCAAGATTTTTTTGTTAGGATTTTTAATACATTTTTGTTTATATTATATATTATGAAGTCGTTTAAATGTCTATTAAAAATTTGTATTTGCGTTCTTTTTTCATTTTTTAATAATACATCGATGGAATATTTAAAGATTTGCATTTTATCGTTTGTAAATTGAAACTGTATATGTTATCAAAAATGTTTGGTTTAATGATACTAAAACATTACGCAGTACATATATCCGTATCTTTTACACAATTTGAATCCCGAGTTAAAATTACTTTGCTCCTTTCTTAGAAACCACGTACTTATATGTCGTGCAAAAATTACCACAATTACCTCAAACCTGAATAGCTAACAAATATACTTCAACAAAGCAAAATATAATTATGATTTTAAGCATTCTGAAGTATAAATTCCTTGGCAGAACCTTTTTCTATTTAATAATAACTTCTAATTAATAACAGCGCCATACTAATACGTCGATATTGGAAGATATTTTTTTTCGAACTGACTACACTATTGCCCTAGCGAGGTCTTAACAGCTTCACCGGATCGCTATTGGAAGATATCTGTTTGTTAATTTCAAAGTTTAAAATGTTGGCAACATTCCTCGTCTACATACAGTATACAAGTGGATATTTTATTAAGTTAGTAAGGGCAGCATACTAGTTACACGAAAACGTTATGGATTAAAACCAAATTCATTATATACCGGGTGACTGTTTCGACAGTAGCAATACTTATGGAGAACATTCCACACTCGATTCGCATTCTAAAACAATAAAAAATAGGTGCTTGATGTCTGATTTAATTATCTACAAAAATACAAAAATTATACAAAATCCTCGACCCGTCTACGTTAAACCATAGTGTCAATGACCGTCAGGTGATTTCACTTTAATTAGAAAGGGAACGTGGAACCGTCAGGAACAAAGATCTTATTACCCATTTTATTATCGAAAGTTATTCTTCAATCCATGTCACACATTGTAGCTTTTGGCACCGGTTATTGCACTTAGGCTTATTATTTTATTTACTCACTAGCTGTTACCCGCGGCTTCGCACGCTTTTTTTAAATATATTTAATAAATTTAAAATTGTGATTACACATCTAGTGTAAATTACAATAATACTCTTTCAAAAGTATTTGTAAGTATCACACGCACATCATCTACTGTAACAGGTAACGTGTACATTATATATGTGAATACTAATAGTGTATCGAATGGGATGGGATTTATCATCAGCCACGTAACCGGAACTTTAAACTGCTATATATCACCCTCAGTGCTCACTTACACTATTTAGGAAAGTAATGAAAACATTAAGCTAAACATTATCAAACAATATGTGTTAAATCTTTTATTATTATTATACCTTGCTATAATTTAAATCACATATATAAATATGACTTTCAATTATATTTATTCTTGGAGTCAAGTGCAGCGCAAGTCACACGCGTATGTTTACAGTGAACAACATATTTTTGATTAATTTTACACAAACGAATGCATGGGTAACCAGTTCATCGCTACATAGTGTAAAACAAAGTACTCTGCCATGTCTTTCTATCTGTTCGCGATAAGATCAAAAACTACAGAATGCATCTTCATGTCGTTTTCACTAATATATGAAATGATTCTTGGGCAAAGTATAGGTATAATTTTTCTTATTATCAGGGCGGGCAAAGTCTACTGAACCCGCTAGCTTAAAATAAAACAGCTAATTAGTTACTTATTTGCCCGTAAAATTCCCTTTCAAATATTACTTGTAGTCCGGTGAAGCTGTTAAGACCTTGCTAGATCAATAACGTAGTCATTTCTAAGAAAAAAAACTGTTCAAATAGGTCCAGCCGTTTTGGAGATTACCCGAAACAAATAAAAAAACAGACATATCGACAGAATTTCAAAAAAATTTGATGATATTTTTAGCATCACAGATATATTTATTTAAATATGAAATACACTTACTTTACTTTTATAATACGTAATATATCACAAATCAAAAATTGGGAACAAAACTAACGTAGAATAAACTTTTTGAATACGAACACAAAATAAACCATCAAAATATTTGCGATAGAATATTATCGCGTTACCATGGCAACGCATATAATACTGACATTAACACGCAGCGGCGGAAGCTTCCAAAATAGCCCGATTTTGAGACATTCTTCATCAGTGCTCAGCTCCTATTAGTTTTAACGTGATGATATGTAAAGATTTTAATTTTATCAGTTATAGTAATAGTGAAATTAGGTACATAACAAACATGACCCCGCCAGGCTCGATAGGGTTTTGTAATTGGAATTCTTTAACATGATATAAATCGACATATGTTCTGCTACTCCTATGCTCTATTCGGTCACTCAATGATTTCCAGCTTAGATTACGGCAACAGGTATATATAATGTGGGTAGCATTTGATCCAACAATCACCCAATTTCAGTATAAGGAATATATAATTTATAATAAGCGTAAAGGAGAATATACAATCGAAATAACGTAGAACGTATAGTTGTACTGGATACAAATTCATAACGAATATATAGTATATATATATATATATATATATATATATATATATACCATATATAAGTTAAGAATATAATAAATTTCCTGAATTATAAGAAATATACTCTAGGAGTTTCTGGAGGGATTTTGGTATGTCATGAAGTGGCTTTCATAATTTATTCGATTTCTTGTGTTATTTGACTCTAAATTCTGTAGTATTGGTGGCATTTTAGTAAATACCTGTACTTTGGTTATTGTACGCAAGTCAAATGAATGGGAAATAATACTACGCAGCATCAATTCTGACTTGCTATAAAACTACCGCGAAGGTTGTAACAAGACGGCCACCTTTTTTTAGAATATTGAAATGATCGCAAATAACTAATAATATTATTGCCTACTACTCGACAATGGCAATAATAATCTAAAATATTGGTTAACCAAAAAAACCTTAATTTTTTTTTTTAACATCATAAAGGGCAAACGAACAGACGGGTCAATTAATCTTAAGTGATCACCACCGTCAATAAACACTAGCGACATCAGAAAAGTCGCAAATGCGTTGCCAACCTGTATTTGGGGAGAATGGCGGGAAGAATGGTGATGGAGAGACGAAGGGGGTGAGGAGAAGTGAGCCTCCGGCACTCTCATTGAATGAACGAAATGCCACAATGGGGTGGTACTACCCCGGCCGAGCCGACCCATTCATGCTAAAACCAGTAATAGCTTCCTCCCTTTTTTTTAACGTGGGTAAATCCATTATGGATGCCTACCCTCCTGGGGGAGAGGGTGGGTTATGTCCGACTCGCACGGACTAAAACCCTTCGGTGCACCGACAGACCGTGTTGTTGGAGCGGCAAATGATCGTTCAAGCTAATCAACCTTGTAGAGCCGCCCCAACGGTCCGCCCGGCGGAAGGTGGTCGCTGGGCTCCTACCTATAAAGAGGCAGACTGGATACACGCCAGCTGTCTCCCCTCGTCCGTCGGACCTGTGCAATGCGAAGATGAGCCCCTCGACTGCATCCACTCAGGTCCGGCTACGATGGCGGGAGGAGTTGGGCAAAGCGCCGCCTCCTCCCGCCTGTCCTCCGTTGGCGGAGAGGGCCACTTAGAAGGTCTACCTCACGGGCCCTCTCCGCCGCCTCCTTTTGCGAGGTGATCTCCTCGCAAAAGGATGTCACTGCTCGCCACGCCTGTTCGCTAACCGAACATGGCTGAAACCACGCCCGGCAACGTTAAAGCCCCCCGCCCCACCACCACCACCAGAGTGCGGCGCTCTCCCTCGCACGTAACACACTCGGAAAGAGTATGCTGTGCGGTATCTTCTTCAGCGCCGCACTCGTGGCAGGTGGCGGTCGGCTCCCTGCGAGCGATCCGGTGCAGCTACCACCCGAAAAAATCGCGTCCGGTCAGTACTTGCACCAGCCTGAACGTCAGGGAGCCCCACTCCCTACCGATCCACGCCCGCAGGACCGGGCGGACGGCGTCAACGGTGTAGGTCCCGAAGTGCGCTTCCGCCAGGTCCTGCATCCACCTCTCCATTGCCCTGTCCCTTGCTTCCCGCCTCCTTGCCCCAATCTCCCTGGGAGCCGGAGGCTCCCCCCTACGTTTCCTCGGCGCCGCGAATTCGTACACGGCGGCAAGAACTCCTGCCTCCAGCTTCCAGGGCAGGGAGCCGGCGAGCGTAAAGGCCGCCGCCGAGGACACCGTGCGATATGCCCAGATCGCCCTCAGTGCCACAATGCGCTGCACATTACGCAGCGTGCGCACGTTGTCGGCACCGAGGGCGTCTGCCCACACCGGTGCCTCGTAGGCGGCCATAGCCCGCACGACCCCCATGTAGAGTCGACGACACCCGGCACCCGGCCTCCCTATATTGGGGAGCAACCGGCCGAGTGCCGCCGCAGCCCCAGCATTTCGCGGTCTGAGCCCAGCAAAATGGGGCTCGAACTGCCAGCGTCCGTCCAGGGTGAGGCCCAAGTAATTCATTTGGTGCCCCACCTTAATCCGGGCGCCCTCAACTATTATGTGGATCCCAGGTGGTGGCCCCCGCCGAGGCCCATGCAAGAGGATGGCCTCGGTCTTTTTGAGGGCCACCCAAACCAAAGCTAAGATACATGTTCATACTTATATGAGTTATTGAAATATATATGCGTACCAAGCATACATACCTCGACAACTCGTAGAAGTATTTAGTGTCGGATAATTTTTCTAAACTATTTGAGTTCGATAATGGAAAAATAAAACCGTTATCGAACTGAAATTATTTAGAAAATAAATCTTACATAAAGACTTCAATATACTGTCGTTAAGGAAAAGCCGGATCTCTTATTGATATTCCGGAGACTATTAACATTATAGTACTTCATTCTCATCGAGATCTTCGCTTGGACAACTAAAATCGCCGCTATAAACGATATCAAAGGAACGGATTGCGACGTTCGACGCCGGATCAAATATTTGGTAAACAACAAAGAACTTGCTTGGTGTATCGTTTGAGCCATTAATCACCCCATTATTGTACGAGGCGGCACAAAGCGCAATATTGCCCTTCGCCCGTCAACGGTTTTCTCGTAAACACAGTGTTGCCAGCTTATAATGACCTATTTATCCTGAAGTTAAGTGGAAATCAATAGACACGGAGGAGTTTAAAATATTACACACTGTTTCGAAATTAATATAAGTTGCAATTTCTTACGGATTACGAATTTTACGTGTTACGGATTTACGAATAATGTCTTAATTATTTCCGGCTCTTTATTTTAATAGAAACTTTCATCCACTTTTTCACTTCTTGAGGGTTCTTGAGGGTTAAATTCCTAAAAATACTTAGTATTGATCTACAGTATAAAAAGAACCGCATGGAAATTTTCATGCCCTAGTAGTTTGGGTTGTGCGTTAATATCCTAGTTAATTAGTCAATTCCTCAATGATACTTATAGATAAAAAACAAAAATACATTAAACTCTGACGGTCTTAATACAAAAAAAAATGAAGACGAGTTTTACTAAGCAGTGCCTAAGATTTAAAGTCTACTTGAAGTCATGTTTAAGAAACTTTATTACAAAAACGTGTCCAAGCGGTCTCTAGCTAAACATGAGATATATTTTTTTATTTGTTTATATGATTTTATTAAAATTTTTGTTCAGATCTTCATTAAAAAAGTTAATTCCTTATACGTTAAAGTGCTTATCATTATTGTGATATTTTTGTTGAAAGAAACTGATGTATAAAATAAGCAATTTATAAGATTCACATATTACATTCAAAATGTGTAAGGTGGAAAAACAGTATAATGACAAATTAAATACGCCATTAGATGTCAATAGTGTCAAATAGTAGTAGTTATGATTTACGTGTGAATGTCTGAAATTGTTTAATTTATTTATTTCTTAGAAATTAATTATAACTACGAAATCCATAATTTACTATGAAACTTCTTTTGACGGCAAACAGAGATACAATTAATTACAACAATGGAATAAAAGCTATCAACTTAGACAAGTGTTAGAGGGTATTTACTTTTGACTAATGTCCATCTATAAACAAGGGCAAGACACTTTTTTGTGATCAAACTTTTAAAGAAAAGTAAGAGTTCAATCCGTGTCTAACTATTTTGTAATAACACGGCGAATGTCTTATATATCTAGAGTTAATATTCGAACAGAAGCAATAATAATGGTGTATTATTATTGGTAACAAAATATATAGGTAGTTGATCAAAATGTCATGTCTCGTTTTCTTACTTAATTACTAAGTTGATTATTCAATCGTATTCCAAACTCCTGACTGTGATCCCATGTTGACTTCGGAAATTAGGTCCGTTAATATCCATGATTATTTAATTACTTATTTATTGATTATGTCCCTCAGGCTCTGACAATTCATAGTATTCATATGCAAGAAAATGTGTTTGGAAATATATAGTATTTTCTATATTAACCCTACACAAATACAAAAAGAAACTTTATGTAAATCAAGCTCAGTATAATTTCTGAGAGCATTCATAGGTTTCATTATGTGAGTCTTAAGTCAACGAAATTAATTTTATTACCATATGACTTACGCAAATATCTATAAATCAAGTTTAAAATATAAAATAGGTTCTTTGCTGAAATACCGAAGCGATAATGAACTCACAGGTTTCACGGAATTAATTATGAAAAATAATCATTTGATTAGACGTTTAAATGACGTGTAGATAATATATATTTAAGTAGATATTATAATACATTTAAAATTAATAAATATAAAGATTAATAATTTTTATTTTAACAAATATTTAAATTTGAATTTAACATAAGCTCTTAACATTATAAGTTACTACTTATTCTTTTTTTTTTTCGAAATGACTACGCTATTGACCCAGCAAGGTCTTAACAGCTTCACCGGACTACTAAGGCGAGCGCTTAAGGCACTCAGACTACTACTTCTTACTTACGGCCAGCGTTTTAGTTATTATATCATTTCTTACGGATATTGATAAAACTTAGATTTTAAATTTATTAAATACAATAAATGTATATCTACTAACTCCCTTTTTGTATGAAATCTATAAAATATATACATGTTTTGGCTATATGTACCCTGTTTTTATTTACCCGTCTAAACCAAAGCGAGAAACTACAGCGCCTTGCAGAAAAGCAATTTCAATGTCGCACCACGTAGCATTGCTAAAAAATGTATTGCGACTTTCGAGCATGACTATGCTTAGGCAAGTCACAATGCGTATAATATTACACATCTCGTTTGATTTTTACGATCATTTGCAAAGCTCGATAGTGTTAACAGAAAGTATGGACTCGCTCTCCTTTACCGGAGACCCTCGAAAAGGTCTTTATCGGCTCATAAAACTTCCTTTATGCTACGTGAACTTTCTGTTGAGAACGGTAAGTTTTTTGATGGTCACCCTCAAAAAGAAATTTCTAAGCCCTCCTTCAGCGCTGCCGATCAACTCACATGTTACTACCGATAAAATAAATTCTTTATAAAATAAATTCTGTTATGATCCCCTTTACTTTTTACTGAACGCTCGCAGAAGGAGTATGTAGGTGATCCGAGAATAAATGTTTCCAATAAGTCGTCCTTTTTGAATTTGCTACAAAAAATATTGCTTTCCTGTCGAGAAACTGCTAAAAGGAATAATCCCATAATAATACCGGGAAGAAAATTCAAAAATTGAAATTTTCTGCTATAAGAATATATCACCTATTTTTATAGTACGTACAACAATATTGTATACACTTTATATTACGGAAAGAGGCTTTAAAAGCATTATGATTATAGTAATCTATGCCTTATTAAGCTTATATAGCTTAAGCTTGTGGCTGCGTTCGGGTTACTATAGATTTAAAAAATATAAAAAAATACTCGATAACTTGCAGACAAAGCAGCTTTTTATAAAATAATATATTTTTTAAATCGATTAATTATTTTTTAATTTATACATTACAAACAATAAATTAAATCTTGTTTCTTTATAGTAGTATTCCAAATATATATAAATATCTACGGAACATCAAAAAATATAATACACTTGAATGAATCCGCTAAAGGAAGTGATGTTTTGAATTTGACTGGAGTCGTGGAGGCTCGGCGCCGCGTGGTGCGGCTGGGACCGATTTCGTGGTTGGCTGCCCGCCACACACCGGTGGCCAACGACAATGGCCGCCGGAGCACTGCCCTCGCGTCTCATCGCTCAGATGTACTACCATCGTTGTTTCCAATTAATCACAAAAATCGTTTAGTTCGGCCGCCCAAGAAATTTCTGAAACAAAGAGATAAATTCGTTGTCATTAGCTCATTAATTTCGTTCAATTAACATTTCACTTGACTTGTAGCATATAAGACATCGGCATGAGTAAAATGGAAGAGATCTTCGTAAATATTTTCAATGTAAAGTTTTCCTGATAAAGTAGATAAATTTAGAAATTCCAAACTGTTCTAAAATGGCTGATTATTCTTGCTTATAATATTTAACACTTTCATACTTATAGAATTCTAAAAACAATAATATCGTCTAATGCGAGAGTGAGTCTATTTGTTTGTTTGTTATGCTTTAACGCCACAATTAGTCAACCGATCATCTTAAAAATTTGTAAGTAAATTCCATTGTTAATGAATGGTATAAAACAATGATACGTATAATATACACAAAAGCCCAGCAAAATGGCGACAACATAAGGATTTCTAGAAGCTTTATTATGCGCACGCTAGCGTTGTGGAATGAGTTACACGGTACAGTATTCCCTAGAATTCCCTAGGCTCTTCAAGATCGGCAAGATGCTCCTGGTGTTACGATTGTCCATAGACGATGGTAACCATTTAACATCAGTCGGCTGTCTGTCTGTTTGCTGCCCTTTAGCCTAAAAAAATATAAATTAATAAAAAGCTTTATGTATTTTCATGTCGTAAAAAATAGATAAAAACTTAAACAGAACTACATAGTAATAATGATTGAAACTAAAACAAGAAGGTTCAACGGCAATGAGAACAAAAGATATGTTGAAAAGGACTCGTAGATAATGAAAGTTAATTTTGTCATGAGAAACACAAAGTAGGTACCCGATAGGTCGCAGGAACATTTGGAGCGAAACGGAGCGGCGTGGTGCGGCTGCGGCGGCGGGTGTCATTGTCTGTGTTAAGTATAAATTAATTACTTTTTGGACTGCGGTTGCGGTGAGCGCTCGAGAAGTGAACATCTAAGGAAAATTACTTGCACACTTCACACGAGACACATTCAATTTTGTTCAGAATTTCGCATATTTGGTAACAACTTTACAATTTAGTATGTTAATATGATATTATTGTTGGTTACACCTGTCACCAAGTCGATTTACTTACTTCATGTTAAGAGGTAATATTCCTTGATAGTACGTGAGTTTGTAATATATGAACACAGCATCATCATCAGTTTTTGTTTAACAATAACCAATTTAGTCCGGTGAACCTGTGAAGCCAATCAGGCCAATAACATTTAATTTGAATAAAAATAGCATTAACCAATAGATTATTAACTGAAAATAAAGGAGTCATCTTGTGACACCGCCATTTTCACTTTTTAATTTTGATGGACAATTTACATATTATTCAGTCAACAGCAGTATTTCCAAACCTTTTTTAGGTCATGCCTCACCTTAACATTACTAAAATTTTTATGCCCTCTTTAAAAATTGTTTTGTTCCCTTAAGAAACATAAATGATAATTTTTAGGTAAAAAATCAGTATGAAATTGTTATCAACACATCGTAAATAAAATTTCAAAGCATTATGAAAAACTTACTTTACTGACGACTATAATTACCCAGTTGATATTTTGGTAACCTAAAACGAAATTATACCTAATTTACAGCATTTCTTTAAAGAATCTGCCTTTTTTGTTAAATTTGTCACCGATGTACAGCATTGCATTCAATTTTAAATTGCGCTCTTAACTATCAAATTGCCCTCCTGTGGGGCGTGGCCTCCACGTTGAGAAACACTGGTCAACAGAAATATTTTTCGTTCCGAAAATATTCATTTCGTACAAAGTTTATACAAAAACTCGTGAAGGACCTTAAAAATGAAATTAGAAAGTTAATAAGAGTAATTAATGTATTCAATAAAACAATACAATTTTCTTTCGCTACATTGTACCATGAAATTTCAAATTACTAAGTGTTAAAAATGATATTCTGTGTGAATTCATATGCATACAATAAACTGTGAAAGCATTCGCCACCGATTTCATCGGTAGATTTATTGAACTATAAGTCGATTTATCATAAAAGGTTATGCGTCTTTGCAATTCACGATACATTGATAACGAGTAAAACACAATAAATTTGAATAATTATTTACGAATTGTTTTGTTATGTTTTCACATATAATATAGTTGGGAATTAATTTATAGTACAGCAAAGTCTCGATTACAATCATTGACGCAGATTCGCGGGATATAGTTAAAGGATTTTTTTTATTATATACAAATTTATCAGTGATTTCTCTTAGAATATGCGATCTCTGTAGAGAAATAAGTCAATTTTTATTTTGTGTTCACTTACCTTTAGGGTAACGAGACAGTCTAAATAATAAAATTAAAGATTAAAATATAATTTAATTAATGTAACTTCATGTACCGAATTATGTTATGTAAAAGTATTAAGATTTATACACATTAAAATAAAAATGTGTTTCTATCACTATTGGGGCTCTAATAATTAAATTATGTTATTTACAAGTCTTCCCATGCAATGATTTAATTAAATATAGGCTTTTGTAACCTTTTTATGAATTTATTCGGACACGTATATTTTGAATTCATAAAAAGAAAACATTTGAATTCTGTTATGGAAAGCGGAGAGATGAAGATTACGCAAATACAAAATTTTCAACCCAAATTTTCAATTTACTTTATTTTCTCGAATACATCCTAAGTTGGTACATACATTACAAACATGCGAAAGCGATCCCTCATTCTAACTTCATTATTACAATTACATCCGGTCTGTCGGTTTTTTAAAAGCCTAAATGTGGATATTTGATTCATTATAGTTTATCGGTAACAAGCCTCTGCCCGCGTCTTCGTTCGCGTGGACATAGTTAATTTGGGCTAACTAATATGCAGATTTTTAAACATTCTTCATTGTTGCTCCGCACCTATTGGTCTCAGCGTGATAATATATAGCCTATAACTATCCTCGATAAATGAGCTATATAACAATGAAAGAATTTTTCAAATCGGACCAGTAGTTCCTGAGATTACCCCCTACAACGTCACAAATCAGAACGTCACAAACTTTACCTCTTTATAATATTAGTATAGATAACTGAAAACGTAACACGACGATATTTAAATTTAAAAGTGAAAGACCCCTGCCAAGATCCGACTACTGAGATAACATTGCCACAGTTCTTTTCTCTTCTTTTTTTTTTGTGATAGGTGGCAAACAAGCATATGTGTCACCTGATGGTAAGTGAGCACCACCTTCCATAGATACTAGCAACACCAGAGAAGCTGCAAATGCGTTGCTCACCTGTTTTTTGGGGAGGGTTGAAAAGGGAGTTTGGGAGTCGAGGTGGGGGCGGAGAAGAGGGACATGGTCTTCCGGTGATCTCACTGACCGAACGAAACGCAACAATGCAACCACTGTTATTTCACGTCGGTTTTGGGGTGGTACTACTCCGGGCGAATCATTTATGCTGAAACCAGTAATAGCTTCAGCGTGTCTCTACCTACCTACATACCTACCTACTTATCTTTGTAGGTATTAGACGATAAAGACACTAAATCAAGAAGGATTGACTCTTAAGGGCAACTGCCAGAACAGGTTTGCAACTTAAGGGTGTTGGTTGTCAAAGTGAACATTAGAAAAAGCCTTACCACCACCTACTTCAATCGACACGGTGTCTTAATACGTTACACTTAAGCTATAATCGGTTCAACAACACTTATTTCTGTCGCAAAGCAGCTGTCCTCACGGTGTTATGTTCCGGTCTAAAAAGTTTGGTTGGTAGTACGCGCTATCGTATGAGGCTTTTTTTTTATACTACGTCGGTAGCAAACAAGCATGTGGGCCGCCTGGTGTAAAACGGTCACAGCAGCCTATGGACGCTTGTAATATCAGAAGTGTCACATGCGCGTTGCCGACTCCTAAATACCCTATTTATTTTCCCCTTGAAGTACTTCATATTGTAGTCCCCAGGAAAAACTTCAGCAGGAAGCTCATTCCACAGTCGGATCGTTCCAGGTATTCTAACTCAGTCCTCATAAATAGCGACTTATTACATCTGGCCTATTACTACGGTGTTTTTTTTATGTTGGCTATATGTAGATTCACACTGCAAAGACCACTTGAAATCAAATGTACTACAACACAGTTTGCTAGATCCAAGCATAAAAAATATATAAGAATTAGGTACCCACGCCATGTATACTTCGAATAAACTCGAACAATTGCTACGATTAAATTAAGACTTTGCTTTACATTTTTTTACGTGAAACTACAACTTTTATCAAGTTTATCTGTGTTAATTAATTAACATTTTCAAGCCTGTATTAATTAAGTTTCACTCAACTCGGTATAAAAAAGCCGTGTCGCGGAGTCTTGTCTCCTTGAAAGTTTTACCTTAATTGGAAAGTCCCAACTAAAAAGGAAACGTGTCTTTATGTTATAATAAATCACTGAACAACTGCCGTCAGTTGCTCAAAGGTGTTGTCTATTATCCTCAGCTTACCTTGAAGAGGCGCGTTGCCTGAAAGTTTGATTACTTCGCGAAATTAAGCGATGAACGGTATTAAATTGTCATTAGAAAGCCATTCGCCCGGAGACTCATTAACTACGCTTCTAATGAGTGATTTACGTTTACTGGAGTGTGCTGTGTCACATTTCCTACGGTGGGTGATATATGTTGACTACACGTTACCTAAAGGAACCGTCATACTTGACGACTTATATATACTACGTTATATCTATTATTTGATGGTTATGTACAAAATAAAAAAAAATGATGTAACAGGTTGAAAATATCCTTATAAATTTATTACTTCCATGCGATATAGTTATGCTTATAATTTTCGTATTTATTTGAAGTTTCATTGAAAGAAAATACATCGAATGACTCCCAAACTTAACAACTGTACTAATTGTGTGATATCATTTAATTGAAAACTATATTTATTAGGAGCGACTTCATTCTTGTAAAATAGATTTTGCTGTTTCATGGAAACTACATATTTTAACTAGATTACCTGTGGACTGTATTTTATATGTATTTTTAAATTACTCTTTAATCTGCAACCTTTTTACTAATTTAGATATACCACTGTCAAATTTGATAATCTTATATGGATGATATACAGCTTAGATAAGTGTCGCCAAAACAAGTTCAGACATTTTAAAGACGTTTTTTTTTTAGAAAATCTACTAGGAGAGTATTCCGAAGAGCTGTTCGGATAGATACCAACTGCTGGGTCCAATTACCGAACGACTCGCCGCAAATTGAAATTCCATCCATTTCATCTTGATAGTTGGAGATCGGTTACTGTAAGATTTTTGCAAGCATTTTCTTCAATTACGTCGCTTCACTGGAATGCACTCCCAGCGGCGGCGTTACTGGGCCAATACTACTTACTACTCCTTTGTCAAAGGCAGTCAATGCATCTGTTTTCGGCTGTTTTCGGCCTTTCGTGTCGCAGGTGTCCATGGATGGCGGTGATCACTTACTGTCAGAAGAAATTAGCTCGAAGAATTAAACTAAATTGCTTGAGTAACTACTCAAAATGTATATTCGAATCGATTCAACTACAAGACATAGACTATAGAAAACCAACATAAGCACATCCAGCTATTAACGGAATCTTAGCATAAAAACTTGTAGACCGTGACTCAGTTGGAATATGTGTAATTTACGCGGTATTATACGCGGGCTGCGTTGAAAAAATACGTCTCGTCGACACCAGGTACCGTGTACGTTACGTGTGGTAGCACTTTTAGACGATTAATGCCTCGTCTGGTACGGAACTGAGCACCCTGTAATAAGAGAGCTTTCAGCTGTGAAGTTCAGCTACACGTTACCGTTACCGAAAATTTATGCTTTTACTTTTCATTACAAACGCGATAAAGTGCCTCGGAAAATATTTAACTACGTACTGTTTGACAAAGTGTTATTTTTTACATGTATAGAGATTACATTAGCTTTTTTTTCTCGAACTGACTACGCTATTGACCTAGCAAGGTCTTAACAGCTTCACCGGACTACTAAGGCGAGCGCTTAAGGCACTCAGCCGATTTTATAATGGCAACCAGCTCAAGGGTGCACGACACACCGTTGCATGCAAAAATCGCGACCTAACTTAGCTAACCTAGCTAACTATTCATATATGTTTGAGTTGTTGAAACGTATATGCGTACCAAGCATATCCGCCTCAACAACTCCTCCATATATTTTTATCGAAAAATTTGGAGAGTTTTTCAGTTCGATAAGGGAAAAAAATTTAACAAAAATAACCCTTCCACCAAGATGTGTAGCGTGTAGGCGTGCACGTGTGTGGAGGTGATCGTGTAGTGTTGTAGCAGTGATGTATGGGTGTGTCACCGTATCGCGCAAGCGACGCACTCAAGGGCTCCCTACCGAGCGATCGAACCTAGGCTTGAGCCGCTGCCGTGGGAGGCCTAATCGGGTGTGCGGGAGCGAAATTAACCCCCAGACCGCGGCGGCGCGATCTGTGGTTACGCGGGCGTGGGCGTGAGCACGCTCTGTTACGAGGGACAGGCTGGTATTGATCGTTCGCTGACGTGATAGCGTCGGGAGGATCGGTGAAAATGTGTCGCGGACGTCTTTTATAACGCGCAGCGTTGGGCACGGGTTCGTAATTCGCGGCGGATACCACTAACGGACTGGGATGAATCGCGGCTCGCTCGAAATAGCTATTTGTAAGTGATTTGATTACATTAGCACGTGTAACGACTATTATATAGATATCTTCTACATACATCTATCTATACTAATATTATAAAGCTGAAGAGTTTGTTTGTTTGTTTGTTTGGTTGAACGCGCTAATCTCAAGAACTACCGGTCCGATATGAAAGTTTCTTTTAATGTTAAATAGTTCATTTATCGAGGATGGCTATAGGCTACATATCATCACGTTAAAACCAATACGAGCTGAGCACTGATGAAGAATGTCTCTAAATCGGGCTATTTTGGAAGATTCCGCTCCGTGTTAATGTCAATATTATATGCGTTGCCATGGTAACGCGATAATATTCTATCGAAAATATTTTCATGATTTATTTTGTGTTCCTATTCAAAAAAATTATTCTACGTTAGTTTTGTTTACAATTTTTAATTATACATGTTACGTTTATATCGTGAACATATCTAAAGTTTATTTTGTGTTGCTATTCAAATACTTTAGTAGTAATAATATTCGTCCAATAAGACATTCGAAGGAATTAACCCATACTGCCAATTCTGAAGTTGTCAATATAGGTAGTTTTCTTCTATGTCAAAGTTAATATAAAGGTATAAGCGCCAAATCCTCTATATAATATTTCATATTTTTTTATCTTCTTAAATTTTAATAGCACAGAATTCATGCTCCGTGGTATTATTTTTCAGTCATTTCATTTATGCACAATGAACGAACTATATTACATAAAACGTCACCAATTTAACACAATATAGAGACAAGTAACACAAGATTATGAATAAAATATAAAATCCACTACATGACAGACTGAAATCCCGCCAAAAACTTTATTCTACGTTACTTTTGTTTTCAATTTCTGATTTGTGATATATTACGTATTATAAAATTAAAGTAAGTGTATTTTATATTAAAAGAAATACTTTTTGGTGAATAAATATATCTGTGATGCTACAAATATCAACATATTTCTTTTAATTCTGTCGATATGTCTGTTTTTTTATTTGTTTCGGGTAATCTCCGAAACGGCTGGACCTATTTGAACAGTTTTTTTTCATAGAAATGACTACGCTATTGATCTAGCTTGTAGTCCGGTGAAGCTGTTAAGACCTTCTTAATAGCTTCACCGGACTACAAGTAATATTTGAACGGGAATTTTACGGGCAAATAACTAACTAATTAGCTGTTTTATTTTAAGCTAGCGGGTTCAGCAGACGATACGACCCGCCCTAATAATAAGACAAACTATACCTAAACCTTGCCCAAGAATCATTTTATATATTGGTAAAAACGGCATGAAGATGCGTTTTTGATCTTATCGCAAACATACATATAGATAGACGTGGAACACGACTTTGTTGACACTATGTTGTGACGAACTTTTATCCGTGCATTCGTATGTGTGAAATTGAACAAAAATATGTTGTTCACTGTAAACATGCGCGTGTCACGTAAATTGTACTGGACTCCAAGAATAAATATAATTGAAAGTCATATGTTTGTATGTGATTTAAATTATAACAAGGTATATTAATAACTTGATAATATCAAAAATATGGACATATTATATCTATACAATAAAAAATTTAACACATATTATTCGATAATGTATAGCTTAATATTTTCCTTAATTTCTTATATAGTGTAAGTGAGCACTGAGGGTGATACATAGATAGTAGTTTAAAGCTATGTGGCTTATGATAAATCCTATCCCATTCGATACAATATTAGTATTCACATATATAATGTATATGTTACCTGTTACTGTAGATGATGTGCATGTCATACTTACAAATATTTTTGAAAGAGTATTATTGTTATTTACACATTTAATAACAATTTTAAATTTATTTAATATATTCAAAAACGCGTGCGAAGCCGCGGGTAACAGCTAGTATTAATATACTTATACTAATATTATAAAGAGGTATAGTTTGTGAGTTTATGACGTTGTGAGTTTGTGACATTGTAGAGGGTAATCTCAGGAAGTACTGATCCGATTTGAAAAATTATTTCAGTGTTATATAGCGCATTTATCGATGAAAGTTATAGGCTATATATCATGTCACTAAGATCAATAGGAGCGGAGCACCATTGAAGAATATTTCAAAATCAGGGTTTTTTCCTCTTGAGAGCTTCCGCTGCTTATTAGCGTTAACACAAAATAACTATTTCACGCGGACGAAGTCCCGGGGCATAGGATAGTATATAAATAAAGTGATAGAAGCGCTTACCTTTGTGCACCCATTACGCAACAACTACTGGATAGATTTTATTTATCTTTTTTTATTTAGTTTTACTTCTTAAAGATTTAGTCTTTATCTAAAAAAATATTTATATTAAAATCGTCACGATATCTTTATTTATTATAAAGTGATTTAGGTTTTAAAAAAACACAATTTTTATAAGCATTAATGCGTTCATTGTCATGTGTAAAGCGGGCCAAGCGGTATGATCGCACGCGCTGGAGAGGGGAAGCAAACGGATAATATTCTTTACTAAGATATGTTGTAAGCAAGGTAATCTTTTGCTTTCAACTTTTTTATGTGTTTCCCTTTTTCCCTGAAATATATTATTATGATAGTAAAGTTACGGGTATCAACTAGTTTTAAGCATGCATATATTCACTTTATCCTATTAATTAAAATCTCTATCCTTTTGCTCAAATGAGTCGCTACCAAAGCAGATATGGTGAACAACCTTTCTATCTTTTGAATCAGCGCTCTTCGAAATCAGACGGTACATCAAGCTACTAAGCTGTTTTTAAACCGACATGATGACGGCTAGTGCCTATACAAACTAATTTGAATATTTCTCTGTGGCTGTCGTTTTGTACGGATGGCAATACACTTACTATCAAATCCAGTACCGATATTATTACTACTAAACTATTTAAATAACAACACAAAATAAACTTTGGGAATGCTTGCGGTATAAACGTACCACGTATAATTAAAAATTGAAAACAAAACTAACGTAGATCAAACTTTTTGAGTAGGAACACAAAAGAAATCATGAAAATATTTACGATAGAATGTTATCGCGTTACCATGGCAACGCATATAATACTGACATTAACACGCAGCGGGAGTTTTTGGCGGGATTTCAGTCTGTCATGTAGTGGTTTTTATATTTTATTCATAACCTTGTGTTTCTTGACTCTATATTGTGTAAAGTTGGTGGTGTTTATGTAATATAGTTAGTTTATTGTGCATAAGTGAAGTGAATGGAAAATAATACCACGGAACATGAAATTCTGAGGTGCCACAAAAACTCCCTGGAGAGTTCTAACAAGAGATCCACCATCTTGTTAGAATATTGATTGATACGACGCTTGATATTGTAATGATCGTACGACGCTTGTAATATTATTGATTACTCGACAATGGTAGTAATAATCTGAAAGATTGATTGCCAAAAATAAAGTTAAAAAAAAAAAAAACCAGTACCATCAGGTGATCTGAGATTTATTCATCATCGTAAATTTATATCGATGAATTAGTATACATGATACATATACTGAGCCCTCAACTCAGTACCTACCGAACTTAATATAAAGAAACGGTGACTGATAAAATCGTCTCAATATATTGAATCCATTTACTTATCTACTTTTGTCTCGTACATAAGTCGCTTCGTCATTAAAATTACAATAATTTTGGTGAAGTTTCACTCGTCGTGCAGTACTTTGGCAGTGACGCGTGTTATGGACGCTTTTAGCGATCATCTCGATAAAATAACGGCAGCGAACGATCCGTACCAGCCACTCCAAACAAAGCGTAGTCACGGCCACGCCCGCGTAACAACAGAATACGCTGCCGTCGTCTGGGGGTCAATTTCGCTTCCGCACACCAGATTAGGCCCCCTCGGCAGCGATTCAAGCCTAGGTCCATTCTCTTGGCGTGGAGGCCTTGAGTGCGCCGCTCGCGTGTTACAGTGACACAAAATCTTACATCACTACGAAAACATTACACATATCACCTGCACACACGTGCACACATACACGCTTACACATGCATGTGGAAAGGTTTTATTTTTTTCCCTTATCGAACTGAAATAGTTTAGAAAATTAGTCTATACGAAATATATATAAGAGTTGTTGAGGTATGTATGCTTGATACCCATATATGTTCCAACAACTCATATATGTATAAATAGTTAGCATAGGTTAGCTCAGATAGGTTGCGAATTGCATGTATCAGGCAACAGCTTAATCCGAGATGTGCCGTGCAAGCTTGAGCTAGTTGCCAAATAAATCGCCTGAGTGCCTTAAGTGCTCGCCTTAGTAGTCCGGTGTGGCTGTAAAATGATTGAAATATAATTTATTTCTTATTCCAAGACACCTATATCGATCTTCTTCACGAAAATCTAAAAAGTACAAACTCGTCACACTTACATTCTCATTACCTACATGTGTAAATAACTCACAGTTCACATATAAAATTACACCGAATAATAGCAGTTACATTTGTAAAATTTTACATACGTAAAATGTAATGTGTTCTAAAAATACTAAAACGATGGATGTCGTGCCGAGTTACCTATTATCAAATCATACGCAATGGGAATTTCGATCGTGATTCACGAGTCGTCAAGACGAATTCGATTGTAATGGCGGCACGGTTCAGTGCTTTCGTTGCCGAGCCGCTTGTCGATAACACAAAATAATGAGTTTTACAAGAGGTTCAATACCGGAGCGGTGGCGCGCATTTCTACCTACGAAACTGAAGGTTGAATGTTTGTTATTACTCATTTTTGCCTTTTTCTTTACAGATTATTTAGTAATTTATTTCAATGTTGCAGACGAATGTCATTAATCTTAACCTATCTTACTATTACTGGTCGGCTCGCCCGCGGTAGTACCACCCTCTCACAGAAAACCATGAAGTAACAGTGCTTGCATTCTTGCGACCCACCTACCTCCCCTTTCCCCTCTTCCATTCCTTCCTCTTCCCACCTTCGCACAGACTGGCAACGCACTTGACTCCCCTGGTGTTGCAAATGTATATGGACGGTGGTGATCACTTACATCAGGTGACCCATTTGTTGACCTGAGGGGATGCAGTCGGGGGGCTCATCCCCTCATTGCACAGATCCGGCGGACGAGGGGGGGGCAGCTGGCGTGTACCCAGCTGCCTCTCTATAGGTAGGAGCCCGGCGGCAACCTTCCGCCGGGTGGACCGTTGGGGCGGCTATTCAAGTGGAATAGCATAGAACGATCCCTTGCCGCCCCAACATCACGGTCTGTCGGTACACCGTGGGGTTTTAGTCCGTGCGAGTCGGACATAACCCACTCTCTCCCCCGGGAGGGTGGGTATCCATAAGGGATTTCCCCACGTAAAAAAAAAAGGTGACCCATTTGTTCGTTTACCTCCGATTATATAAAAAAATACACACAGAGGTAGTGAAACTTCTTTGATTTATATGTATTAATTTATATTATTGGAGAGTTCAGTGGCTTGTAGAATCGACTCCCAGTGCCGGTGTTTCCAGAGCATTACGACTTACAAAATATTTTAAAGATAATTAAAGGAATGTAGAATCGCTTAAATATGATAATGGATCATAAGCGATTACACTAAGCCTCTAAGTGATTAAAATCATGTCCGATTTCTATAACGGCTTGACTATGAATGACAAAGGTAATTTCAAAGCATGTCATAATATCCTAATATTATTACTTTATACGCAAAAAAAATTATATTCATAAAATCAGTCCCTTAGAATTACTACTACATAACTACCGATAACTGAATAAAATCACTATAGTTCTTATATAAAGATTGCGGGTTAAACTTTCTTAAGTTTTCTATTCTATCTGTATGTATATGAAATCTGACTAGTATCAAAAACCACGTAAAGTTTGTCATAAAAACATGTGAACATGACTTCATCCGCGTGGATTAGTAACTTTGGGCTAACGCTAACACGCAGCGAAAGCTCTCAAAATAAAAAAATCCCGATTTTGAAACATTCTTCATTGATGCCCCACTCCTATTGATCTTAGCGTGATGATATATAGCCTATAGGCTTCCTAGATAAATGAGCAACAAAACAAACAAATAAACCCTCCATCTTTATAATATTGTTAATATACAAGTAAGCCTTCCGTCATCCATACTAGGTGCTATATCTGTTTGGGTAATGATCGTCGATACGCCGCGACACTCCGTAGCCGCCGCTATAAGCCGCTTTAGTCGTCTCAGAAATAATTCACCGTGCTGTCAACAAAAAATATGTGAAAGAAATTTGTCTTAGTAACGATAAGGTTTAGGCCGTAACAACACTTTATCGCTCCAGTAAAGCGACATCCAAGACTATTAAACAGACCTCGTATCGTGTGCGGTCTCGACCCTGTGCCTTGTAAAGCCAGTAATGTGCCCAATAATTGTACCTATCTAACTCGGGACATAGAGACAAGGCATAAATTTTAGTACATTAATATAATAGAAATAGCCATACAAACCTATAGCTTTTGTACGTAACAATATAACATTGATCTAATTTTAACCTGTACTAATAATATAAAGCTTGTTTGTTTGTTTGGTTGAACGACTTAATCTGAGGACCTACTTGGTCTGATTTGATAAATTATTTCAGTAATAAATAGTTCATTTATCAAGAAAGATATATATCACCACGCTAAGACCAATAGGAGCGGAGCACTAATGAAGAATGTTTCAAAACCGGAGATTTTTTCCTTTTGAGATCTTCTGCTGCGTGTTAATTAGCCGAAAGTAACTATTCCACGAAGCCGCGGGAAGAAGCTAGTCTGTATTAATAACATTATAAAGAGGTAAAGCTTGTGAGTTTTTGATGTTGTAGGGGATAATATCTGGATCTACAAAACCGATTTTGAAATTTTCAAAGCAACCGATTTCCACCAGAGCTATTTTTGTTTTGAAAGCGCCAGCGAAATTTGCCTTTATATACTAGCTATATCTTTTCATAGCCTGAAAACTCAGTTAAAACAGTTTTCTATGAATAAAATCTAGCTAGATCGATTTATCGTTCCCGAAATTACCTACATACTAAGTTTCACGGAAATAGATAATGCCGTTTCCGAGATCCTGAATATATATACTAATATAAAATATAAAAGAATTGCTCGTTTAAAGGTATTAGATCTAGCGATTTTTTTTCATTGCCTGAAAACTTAGTTGAAAAAAGTTTTCTATGAATAAAATCTAGCTAGGTCGATTTATCGTCCCTGAAACTACTTACATACTAAGTTTCACGGAAATAGATGACGCCGTTTCCGAGATCCTGAATATATACAAATATAAAAATATACAATAATTGCTCGTTATATAAATATTAGATATGGGCTTTGAAGATGTCATAGGAATGCTTAAACGCTCTTATTACACCTTAACGATCATCACAAATTCTTTGCAAGCTAGCAAATGACATCCTTTTGTTTTTAAATATACAAATACTTTAGTACAAAATTATATAAAAACATGTACATAATATGAACCTGTTCATTTAATAAATTACACTCAAAGCAAATACATCCCTTTTTCGTAATACTCCAGTAATATTAAAATTTACGTTTCAATTTTAATCTCAACATTTTTATGATTACTACTGACGTGTAGGTAGGTACTGAAAATTTTAATTTCACGTTATGTCTCTCTAAAGCATAAACATTTATAGCTTGTTTTACAACATTTAAAATACCATGTGAAGATTGCTTTAAATTAGACAACGCAGAGTTGTAAAAAATTTGGTAATTCAGTTATGTTACCCTTTTGTGTTCTAAATTTATTTTATTATCATAATATAAAACTTCTGAAAAACTCAAGTTTTAGAAAAAAAACAATATTTTTATGTGTTATATTTAACAAACGTAGAAAATAAGACCATATCTGTCCTTTACAGTACGACAATGTAATTAAATAAAATGAGAATTGAATAAATGAACATCAATCTATCAATTCTATCCTACTGTTTTCTACCTTTCATTTACTAGGCCTTTTATATAGGGCTTTTAAGCCCTCATTTATCACTTTTCCGTACAATTTATCATACATATTCTTTCATACAAACCTTGTCCTGATAATTACATACAAAACAAAAAAGAAACTGGAAAGTAAGTGCAACCGGTCTTTTTTTTCTCGAACTACACTGCTCACCGGACTACAAGTGCAACAATTCTAAATAACATACATGCATTCGGCGATTGATTTTTATTTATATAGATAGATTAATTGATGTCTTAATCGAAATTGTCATTTTGTTTCCGTAATGAAAGTTCGTTTTTTTTTTTTTTTTTTTTTTTTTTT
>JACEII010000045.1:2966901-3007348 GCA_014332785.1 Antheraea mylitta
TTTTCGATCTGACTACGCTATTGACCTAGCAAGGTCTTAACAGCTTCACCGGACTACTAAGGCGAGCGCTTAAGGCACTCAGCCGATTTTATAATGGTAACTAGCTCAAGGGTGCACGGCACACCTCGGCTTGGCTGTTACCCGTTGCATGCAAAAATCGCGACCTAACTTAGCTAACCTAGCTAACTATTCGTATATGTTTGAGTTGTTGAAACGTATATGAGTACCAGCATATCCGCCTCAACAACTCCTCCATATATTTTTATCGGAAAATTTGCAAGTTTTTCAGTTCGATAAGGGAAAAAATCTTTCACAAAATAACCCTTCCACAAAGATGTGTAGCGTGTAGGCGTGCACGTGTGTGGAGGTGATCGTGTAGTGTTGTAGCAGTGATGTATGGGTGTGTCACCGTATCGCGCAAGCAACGCACTCAAGGGCTCCCTACCGAGGGATCGAACCTAGGCTTGAGCCGCTGCCGTGGGAGGCCTAATCGGGTGTGCGGGAGCGAAGTTAACCCCCAGACCGCGACGGCGCGATCTGTGGTTACGCGGGCGTGGGCGTGAGCACGCTTTATTACGTGGGACAGGCTGGTACTGATCGTTCGCTGACGTGATATCGTCGGGAGAGTCGATAAAAATATGTCGCGGGCGTCTTTTATAACGCCCGGCGTTGGGCACGGGTTCGTAATTCGTGGCGGATACCACTAACGGACTGGGATGAATCGCGGCACGTTCGAAATAACTAGTAGTGAATGATTTAATATACGCCCAGATGGACGGAATCTCCAGGTCCCTGTGGAGATCCGCCTTCCGGACGAACCAAGGAGCACCGGTGATTTTACGCAGAGCTCGGGTCTGCAAAACCTGAAGCGTATCTAGATTCCTCGCGTGGGCGAAAACCGGACAGCTATACGTCATTACCGGACGAATACAGACTTTATATAATGTGAGCTTATGTCTGAGGGACAGTTTGCTCTTCTGACAGAGTAAATAATGGAGGCGACCCAAGACCATAGCGGCTTTGTTTCGCACTCTCTTAATATGAGAATCAAACGTTAAATGTCGATCTAAAGTGACGCCGAGATACTTGACCTCGGTGGTCCAAGGTATCTCGGAATCGTATAGCCTTATGGGCTTTAGCTTGTTCGCGCGATACCTAGGATCGAAGAGTATCGCGGCACTCTTATCGGGGTTAATACCTATGCGCCATCGAAGAAACCAATCACCGAGTGTGCTAACGGCTTTTTCGATGCGATCTCTAAGCCTACTCGGCTGCCAACCAGAGGCGTAGATGACTGTATCATCAGCATAACAACCTACCTCGACTCCCGGGAGCTTAGGTAGGTCACTGATGAACAGGTTGAAGAGGGTGGGCGCGAGAATTGAGCCTTGCGGCACACCTGAGCGTATCGGACGGGGCGATGAGAGTTCGCCGTCTACTCTAAAACGGAAGGTTCTATCGGCTAGATAATCGCGGAGGATGTGAACTAACCTATCGGGTATGCCGGCTTGATTTAACTTGTATATGAGCCCTTCGTGCCAGACCTTGTCGAAGGCCTTGGCAACGTCGAAAAATACTGCTATCGTACGTTTCGGATTAGTGTTTTTCACGGGCGGATCCGGCTCCGGATGCGGATCTTTATTGAAATTAGCGAATATGTACTCCGTGAGGCGGAGTACTTGATCCGGACAGGAATGTTTGGCGCGAAATCCAAACTGTTCGGACGGTATTAAACTATGGTCGTTAATCGTAACCTGGAGACGGTTCAGAAGGAGCCGCTCGTAGAGTTTGCCTAAAGTATCTAATAGACTGATCGGGCGATAGCTATCGGGAAGCGTAGCTTTCTTGCCGGGCTTGTGAATCCCTATCACTACGGCCCTCTTCCAGACGGCTGGAAAATGACCCTGGGACATGGCCGCATTGAAGATGCAGACCAATAGAGCTATGATGCGGTCAGGAAGGAGCTTCAAAACCTCGTTCCTGATCCCATCGGGACCTGGAGACTTCCTAGGTTTGAGACGCTTGATGGCGGCCGAGACTTCGTCAAACGTTATCGGGGTTAGGGTATCCGCCGGAGGAGACGCGAGTGCATGCTCTACGGCTGTTTCGATGGACTTGATGAAAGTTCGCAGAAGCTTATTTTATAAGAATTTGAAAAGCGACTCAAACTGTACGCGTATGTATGCAGGGTATGTTTATACAACATAGCCAATGTATGTGTAGTATATACGCCATTTTAGATTTCAAGTATAATCTTTTAACTCGATTGAAATTACAGTAATAATTTTAAAACTACTATTGTAAAGAATATTTTTTTTCTTTCAGCACAATGTAATTTTCCTTACAAATAACAATTGATTCTAAAGTCGTTTGTTTAACGGTTAAGAAGAGAGAAAATCTTTGACTTATTGGCTGCTGACTTTCATTAGGAATCTCGAACAAGCAATTTTCTTATCGTATAATGTTTCAGGTACCTCATTTGCACGAGATATAACTTACTGAACAGCCGGGAGGACTAAGCGAAATCGTTGAGAATTTGTGTTCCAATTTTTGTTTGTTATCACTATCTTCACATTCTTCGCTTCACATATCAGGACCATCTAATATGTAATCCGTATATAGTGACGTAAACAGCATATTATTCTTTGTATGTCTGTTCTTGATAATTTCGTGGAATACTTACTTGCCATAGAAAGAAAAAGACAAGTGTCCTATTTGTGTTGTATCGGGAATTTGAAAAGTATTTCATACGAGAGACTTAGTTCTCTTGAAAATTATTATATCTCATGAGAACTACATATTTTATTTAGATGTGATGTTGTTCTTGTACACATGTACTATAATCATTTTGCCGAGCTAGCAATTTAAATCCCTCATACGGCACACAGTTTCAAAATATTCCTTTTTTCTAAATTCATGGAAATGGTTCGCTATTTACCAGGGTAGCATATTCGCAGAAATCATAAATTTAAGCTTGTTTTTTTTTATAGTATTCAGGTATTCAAGTTATTTTATCTTTTCACCAAAATTTCTCTGAGCATCAACCAAATCCTTTATAGAAAATACAGTTCTTATAATTTATTCGGTCGGCAACACAACAGCGATGCCCTTGGTGTTGCAGTTGTTCATAGGCGACGGTAGCCACTTACCATCAGGTGGGCCGTCAACCTGTTTCCTGGCTTTTGGCATAATTTTTTTTTTACTAAAATAAGAATATTAGCGTTAAGTAAAATTAAGTGCTTTAAATAAAGCTTTTTATATGATATACATTTTTATAATCTTACAATTGTAAAGAATATGATTATTGTCTTAACTGCGTTTATGAACTATTCTGAATTTATCAAATTTCTGAGTAAACCTTTATTTCTCTGCTTTCAGATCTATCTATGTCCATCGGATGAGGAAAAAGCGAAGTGATCTAACCAAACAGGCAGATAAAAAAACAAAGTGGTTAAAAAATGAACAAAAAACTATAAATGTTATTTTTATTTGTTCAAAGACTAATTTTTATACTTATTGGAAACCAAAATAACACGTATTTGTCTTGTAGTAGCTATCTATAATTCTTGTTTATATTATATGGGAGACAAACGAACAGGCGGGTCACCTGATGTTAAGTGATCACCGCCGTCCGTAGACACTAGCAACACCAGAGGAATCATAAGTGCGTTGCCAGCCTACGTTTTGGGGACGAAAAAAAAATTGGTGGGTATTTTCATCTAAAACTATATTTGTTATATTTAGTCTTAAATTTGTGGCTACAGTAGCTATACTTCCTTAGTGTGATCATCCGGGATGTATTGTGTGGCTGTTTTATTTCTTTGTTCGTTTTAAATTTTGTATTAACATTAATATGACCAACTGAGATTAGGTCCGTTCCCTCGGCGTGGAGCCCTTGAGTACGCTGCTCACGCGATATAGTAATACAAATTTTTATATCACTACTACATCATCATACACATCACCTATACACACGTGCACGCCTACACGCTTACACGCTGTTTTTCTTTTTCAAAGAAATAAACGACTAAGAGTTCTCGCTTTATTTTTATCCTATCCTATCCTATATAGTTTAGAGGATTTTTTTCGACACAAAATACATATAGGAGTTGTTGAGGCACGCATGCATGTTTCAATAACTCATATACGTATATCTAGGTGGCTTAGCTTAGGCTAGGTACACGTGCACGCCTACACGCTTACACGCTTACACGCTGTTTTTCTTTTTCAGAGAAATAAACGACAAAGAGTTCTCGCTTTATTTTTATCCTATCCTATCCTATATAGTTTAGAGGAATTTTTTCGACACAAAATACATATAGGAGTTATTGAGGCACGCATGCATATTTCAATAACTTATATACGTATATCTAGGTGGCTTAGCTTAGGCTAGGTCAGATAGGTTGCGATTTTTGCACAAATCAGGCAACAGCCCAAGCGGAGGTGTGCCATGCACCCTTTAATTAGTCACCCAAACATCCCAGATTGGCTGAGTACCTTCAGCGCTCGCCTCAGTAGTTCGGTTAAGCTGTAAAGACCTTTACAGGTCACAGCGTTTTCATTTCGAAAAAAAAATGACCTACTGAGCGTCCGATTATCTTTATATAGGCTCTCATCAAAAATCAGCGCTGCAGTACTCTTTGTATTGCACATATTTGCTGAATGGATTTGCCAGTTGTTGGACATTTATTTTTTATTTTCAAATGTATTTTTTTCTTTCTAACTATTTTGTGTAATTTAATTTAATTGTATTGTTTGTTTCAACAATAAGGTATTTCTTTCTAGTATCATTTACTAAGCTCGCTTGAATAATAAACACTCTCAAATTTAAAATCTGTCACTGAATACTTAGAGGTGTCTTCTGACAGATACCCTTGAGAGTCAATCCTCTTCCAAGTATAGCGTGTTTATCATTTTAAAACACATAGCGCGTCATCACTACATCTATACTATAATTAATCTGTATTAATTATAAAACAAAATCTTCTGCCACGTCTGTTTGTCTGTATGTTTGCGTTGCGTAGCAATAAACTGAAAAACTATTGAACGAATTTTCATACAGTTTACACCAGTAAATATAGTAATTAATGATAAGGTTTAGGTATATATCAAAGGTATATAGTATTTGTCAAGATTTTTATTATCAGTGCAGGATAACGTTCGCCGGGCCTACTAGTTTAATATAATTTGTGATGTGTAAACACTTATAGTATTTTAAAAGAGTGTATCGTTTATAGTACGATAATAAATATGTATATTTTAATAAAATGTGTAGATATATAACGCATTGAAGGTAACAATAACAATGTTCAAAATATTATGTCCGTTCAGCATAGTCCTGTAGGGAAATATTGTGTAACAGACAGGTAACAAACTACGCGTTTATTTTTTTTTGTTTTATATCGTCAAACGAAACTCGTGTGTCGCAAAATTGAACTGAACTTTAAAAAAGACTGCATTCAACAGCTCGTTTTGCTTGCTGTTACAATTTATAGACAAAGCGAACCCATCCGTGTTTGAATATACGGTATATTAAAATGTTTGGCACGTTTTACATTTCTCATCTTTACATATAATTTCTTCTATATGTGTGTGTCACTGAACTCCTCATAAACAGCTGGACCGATTTTGATGAAGTTTTGTGTGCGTGTTCCAGTGGTTCCAAGAATGGTTTAGATTCACAATTGCACCCACTAGGTGGCGCTGCGGTCGAATTTTATATTTTTTTTATTATCAAGGCAAGCAACGTCCGCGCGGCTCGCTAGTTTATTTATGAAATAGTGGAGATTCATAACATTAATTTGTTTGATTTTTCTTGAACTTATTTCGCAAGTTTTGCGTAATATTGCCAATTAATTATAGATAATATTAATAGTCGATTATTTGTTATTGATACCAAGTTTGAATGTCTGTGGTCTCTTGAATTACCGAACCAATTGTAAAAAAAAATTTTTTTTTTTTTGGAGAACTATATTCTTGTTGACCGATATAGATTATTTTTATATTTTAACTACGCCGTACAAAATTGAGGGCTATTGCTAATTAATACAATATTGTGTTATTTTAAAATTAAACATGTCTGTAATATTTATGTATAGATAACTTTATATCTTTTGGACAGTAATTAAGTTAGTCAAGATTAAGTAGTAATGAAGTTATCAAATAAAGTATCTATAAGGATTAGTACCTGGCGATCGAGTTCAGCTCAGTTCTTTAAAAAACTTTTTTAAATTAAAATAAACTGTTAGGTTTGCCTCACAAAATTATAAAAAAAAAAATTAAAAAGGTACATCTTTTCCTGTCACTTGGATTCGAACTGGGGTTAGACGGATTTTCAAAGCAGCCGATTTCCATCTGAGCTATTTTTGTTTTGACAGCGACGGTGAAATTTACCTTTATATTCTAGCAATATTTTTTGTCTGAAAACTCAGGTAAAAAGTTTTCTATGAATTAAATCTAACTAGATCGATTTATCGTCCCCGAAACCACCTACATACTAAGTTTCACAGAAATCGCACTTGCTGTTTCCGGGATCCTGATATATATAAAAATATACAAGAATTGCTCGTTTAAAGGTATTAGATTAGATAGATAGATTAACTAACTTGTGAAATATTATAATAGATTTATCTTTACTTCTTTCGTTATGTTTTGATATATTGACATTCGATATACTAAATCAATATTCTTCCACGAACCAAGATAAGCCGGTAAAAACATAACGTCTCGAAACAAGGCATGCCTTGAAGATTGTTAAATGTGATGATATTTTCGGATTTTTTTTTTATTCTGTAACAAGGAAATCAATTTCATAATAGGTGATTTTAAAATAAATGAGAAAATTTTAATCCTTTTAAGTTTATGGTTCTCAGACAACAAGACGACTCACGACAATTCCACAACATTAAAATTGCATTAAATTACCGATGGATACATTTGAAAGAATATTGAAGCGAACTGGATTTTTACAAAGTGTAGATGACTCGAGCTCTTAGTGATTATTTAAAATTGGTAGTTGAGAACGCTCGGTTTATATAAAATAAAACCTTATAAATAAAAACCATACTTAATTTGAATGTTTTTGAAGAAGTTGAAGAGATATGATTGGATACTTTGGATTTTTTTTACAGTAGTCCGGTGAAGCCGTTAAGACCTTGCTGGGTCAATAGCGTAGTCATTTCGAAAAAAAACTTTGGATTTTTATTTAAACATACTTTTAGCATTTATGAACTTAAATGAATGCACCTTACGACATAGAGCTGTATGTGTTTATCCTCAATATTATGAGGCTGAAGTGTGTTTGCATGGACACGTTAATCTCATGAATTATTCGTCCAATTTCAAAATAATCAGTGTTATATAGTTCATTTATCGAGGAAAGCTATAGGCCTTATATTATCACGCTAAGACCAATAGGATCGGTGCACCAATAAGGAATGTTTCAAAATCGGAGTTAACGCACGTATTATTTAAAAATATTTTCACGTTCTACGTAAACGAAGTCGCGAGTTAAAATTAGCGTTAGCCTAAAGTAACTATTCCACGTGGATGAGGTTGCGGGCAGAAGGTAGTTATTAGATAAAATCCATAATTGTAGAAGGTAGAGCCACGCTGAAGCTATTGTTGGTTTCAGCATGAATGGGTTAGCTCGCTCGGAGTACTACCGCCCTCTCATAGAAAACCGGCGTGAAGTAATAGTGCTTGTATTGTTGCGTTTCGTTCGATCAGTTAGAGTGCCCCCTCCTTACCAACACAAGCCAGCGAAGCACCTGCGACTTCTCTGGTGTGGCTGGCGTCTATGGACGGAGGTGATCACTTAACATCAGATGACCCACCTGTTCGTTAGCCTCCTATGATATAAAAAAGTACATATGTAGATTTAAATGGATTTCATACAACAGATGTTTCTGATAAAAAAATTTGCTGGGTACTATTTTGCCTGATATAGTTACAGAATAAACATCGGTAGCGGGTTTTGATGAATGGCACCGCAGCCGACGTAACCACGCAACACTCTAATCAGAATTAAGAATCTTCAGACGTCACGCAAAAGGTACCTTTTATGGACGCGCAACGCATAGAACTAAGCAAAAGTAGGCAAGCATTCCAAGTACGCTAGTAGTCTTTAGATCGATAAAAATTTACTTATGCATACCCGGTCGAGCTCAATGCCACATGCAATGATGGATCGAACATTAAGTAGCATACCAATACGATTACTTATTCTAGTAGAAATAACGAGGTTATTTCAAAATATACCCTATTTTGCGAAAAAGCAAACAGTTATGTATACTAAATAAAGTGTGAATTAAAGTAATGTATTAGGTAACTGTGATAAACTAATTATAAAATTTACGACCGTAGTAATAAATTATATGTCGAATGAGTGTTACTGGTAATCAGTGTAGTCATTGAAATAGTCTTTTAGATTTGCGTTAGTGGTTAGACCCGGTGTTGTTATATTAAGTAACATGTAAATAATTTTTTTATAGTTTAAAAGTAATATAATTGAGGCAAATTTCAACTGTGGATTTACTTGCGATAAATCTATATCTACTATAAAGCCTCAGTACACGGGTACTGTGTTCTGATCCAAGGTTGTTATTGGCGACAGGTACAGGCAGGACAAACGTTTCAACTCAGGCTTTCAGAGTTACGTACCTATTATAGGATGTGCATGATTTTTTTTTCATTGTAGTTTAAGGTAGATTAGTGTTTACTACATTGTAGGTATGTAGCATAACAACATATTTTTAAATGCAATTAATAGTAGCTGACTCTCACCTGCTTAGTCTGCATTAAAAAAAGCGGTAAAGAGTTAATGAATTTAAAAAATAAGTGGCCTGAAGCTATCTACTAAAAATTTTGCACCGAATGGTTCCGTCCTGTTAAGGTCAGTTTTTGACATGATTGAGTGTCAATAGATCTATATTTTCATTATATATAAAATTAAAATAAAAAGTCTTGATTTAATAAATTGATTTTACAAGGTATAAAAGTAATAGGTATATTCCCTCACTAAGAAAAAAAGGTTGTGTCGTGGGTAATCGACCAAAATCGAGTTATAAATTAATGATGTGTTAGTGATGTATGTCTGACAATTAGAAACAGATAAATAAGATAATTTAAAAATAATATTAATACTAAGAACAAAATAAAAAGGCAGTTAATCTTTTACAAAGCTTAGCTTAAGGCGGTGCCAGTTGTCACTAATATGCAGATTATGTACCGACCTCTTTTCAGACGAAGGGAAGACAAATAAACCCAGTATTGTTGCGCAAAAGGAAAAAAACGTTAAAATAGGCGAGTTCTGATATCGCTTCCAGATTGCTTTTATATCTATCCATTAATATGGGTAGAGCTTTATAAAGAGCAAAACGTCGTAGTCGATTTGCTACAAAAGTTGTAAGAGCTGGAGCCGTTCGTAGGCCGAATCTGGAGCGTCGGCCCACTACTCGCAAGCAATCTGTTTACGTAACAGCCCCGTTATGTTGAGAGAGGGTTCCCGTACTAGACGTTAAACATATTGCCTCATAAATCGTGAGGATCCTGGAAAACGCTGTACACTCGCGTCGGTGTCGATTTGACTGCGCTTCCTTTACGATTTCACATATAGAGTGATCGAGCCTAACATTTTAAGTTTATCACATATAAGCTACGCGATACGTTCACCGCTTGAATCACAAATACGAGACTCAATTATGTTTAAGCTGTCAAAATAGAAACGTTTCAGTTCTCTTTAAAAACCAGAAGGAATTGGGACTTATTAATGAAAATAAAGTATGTATGTTATAATAAAGTAACTTAGTTTGTTTAAAAAAAAAAACAAGTAAGCCATTGATCTCTTATGTACAATCTCTTTTGTCGATGTAGTCTCTAGTCGGACGACTAACAGATATTAAACATTAAAAAGTGAATTGTTTGTATAGCCATTCACAATGCAATATTTAGAATTGTTATCAATGTTATTAATATTTAAAATAATAATAAATTTATCACTCAATTGTCTACATAGTACTCATCAATACCGTGTGAGCCTAATCAATTATACAATCAATCCAGATACAAAAGTTATAGAACCAAACCAAGGAAATAATACTTTCTCATTTTTAAAAATTTATAGATGGCGTTAATTTAAAATTGGCTATTTATATATAAATATGAAAATTATATAAAGTATGTACAACGAGCAGTTTAGTATGAAGAATAAGCCATAGAGGGCGTTACAATAAAATTTGACGGTTACAGTACCTATATAACTCCAGGACGGCATATAGAATCGATTTGACACCGAATTAAAACATAAGCGGTGTTATTACACAAAAGTTAAATACGTATTAAATACTTGCTTTAAAAAGGTTTCGTACTAAATGCACCGCGGTTGTCCGAGACAAGTTTGTGTTATCCTTTTTTCGCAAGTCTTACCTAACCTAACCAAAGCGAGATAAGAGAGCAAGATAGCGAGCATACAGCGTGTGCGGTGCATTTAAAAAGTAACATTTTAAAGCAAGTATTCAATACGTATTTAACTGTTTTGTATTAACACCGAAGAGATATTCCATCAAAACGACATTGGTAACTTTATAGGTCGGTATGACGACAACGACCATCAAAAGATTCCTATCTCTTAGTGATGGTGACTGTATTTACCATCATGTGAAACGCAACACCTTTGAAGTGCTTAGACAACGAAAAAATACCCTGTGGTTTTACATCTAATCCACGATATAACTTTTTTTTCCTCGAACTGACTACGCTATTGACTTAGCAAGGTCTTAACAGCTTCACCGGACTACTAAGGCAAGCGCTTAAGGCATTCAGCCGATTTTATTTTGGCAACCAGCTCAAGGGTGCGCGGCACACCTCGGTTTGGCTGTTTCCTGTTGCATGCAAAATCGCAACCTATCTTAGCTACCCTAGTTAACTATTCGTATATGTATGAGTTGTTGAAACGTATATGTGTACCAAGCATATACGCCTCAACAACTCCTCCATATATTTATTATTGGAAAATTGAGAGTTTTTCAGTTCGATAAGGGAAAAAAAGTAAACCCTTCCACTTTCATATGTAAGCGTATAGGCGTGCACGTGTGTGGGGGTGATCGTGTAGTGTTGTAGCAGTGATGTATATTTTGTGTCACCGTATCGCGCAAGCAACGCACTCAAGGCCTCTACGATATAGCCAAAGAGTTACTGAGTATATCATAAAATTAACCTTACCTGTAGTAGTCCGGTGAAGCTGTTAGGACTTTTCTAGGTCAATAGCGTAGTCAATCCGAATAAACAAAAACCTTACCTATAGAAACATATTTTTTCAAATGATTTTTCAAATACATTAATGATTTATTTTTTTATTCAGACCTATGCCCTACAATATGAATACAAATTTTGTAACACGACTCAATCGTCATATAACACTATTATAAGCAGAAAATTTGCTATGTTGATACGACTAGGTCGCGGCCAACATATGTTGGAAGCTGAAAACCACAATAGCGGCCCGTTAGTCGATTAGTCAATGGAAATCCAGTATTCAGGCGAGATGATCCGGTGCCTATATCCGACTAGCTCGGTTTTGAAGAGATTATGGCTCACTGTTAACATGTATAGACACCGCGTCAACGTGAACGTAGATTCTAATCTCTGCAATGATCCAGAAACTTGCAATGATGTAAGTTAGGTAGCTATCACCTGATAACTCTTTAGGTTCAACATGTTGCCATACTTCATATCGTTATAATAGATCAGGTGAGATTATGATTAAACATTAAACCCTACAAATTATTTTAAACAATTGAACCGTCACGGGACTCCTGGCAGATGTGAAACATCAAAATTATTTGTATAAATTATATGCATGAAAGAATAAATTATGACAGTCCGGAATCAGTTATGGCATAATTAAAAGATAAAGATAAAAAATTAGAAATTAGTTCCATAAAATAATGACTATTTATTTATTTTTAATTACATAAGTGTTCATTTTTATTAAATACAAACATTCAACTACACGCTGCCGCGGTGTCTTTGGCAACATTCATCAAAGGGTGCTAAGTCGTCGGCGCGTGCCTCATGGCACTAGTAGAACAAGTGGCATACAAGATAGAATTGCAAATGTTTTTGAGTATTTCGTTAATAGTGCAATGTTCCTCTTTTGCGTCGCCACGTCAACAATCAGGTTTACTCTCCGCCTATAGATGTTTCAAATCAGAAAACAAATTCACATGGTGAATTCACAAACTCGTCATAGTGAGTCTTGATTTGTCACGATCGAGAATCATCAGCTCCGCCGTGTCAGCATCTGAGATGGTTGCAGGCATAACAAAGAAGACTGACGATGAATTTTAAATCTCTCACTGTTGGCCATTGATTTGGATTGTACTGTGCTTACCGTCAGGTACAGTGACGTCACTTTTTCGTGCTACAATCAAAAAGACCGCTTACCGCTGACTAATTTCGATTATAGTTTCCAGGAAGTGAAATACTCGTAATAATTTTACTATGAAACATTACCATCCACTTCTTATATTCATTACATAATAGTAAAATGGACTACAAATACCTTCATTATGCAAGAAGTTTACAGTTAAACCAAATTTTCTTTGCGAAAACATTTTTCGAACGAAGAATGTTGAAAAGGCATTTATACAAGAAAGTAGGTTAAACTTAGTTTTATTTTACGTTGAACTCACTTTAAGATTAGACTCGTGTACGAATACGGAGTGTGGAGCAAGCACGCTCATCATCGCTCGTTCTTACAACTGTTGCAAAATTGCTTTTGTTGTTATATAAATTACAAATGCTTCACGTATATCCTGGTTACTAAAACTTTTCTTATGTTTTCATACTTAGAACGTCAAATTCTAAATAGCCCAATCTTCAATTACGTGATTTCATAAATACCTAGTCGGAAGCCACGGCTTCGCACAGGTTTATTATTGAAAAAAACGAAAACAAACCATTCCCTTGCAGTACAGCCATATAATGACAAAAAATGCCAACCAAACCTAGTAGTCCGGTGAAGCTGTAAAGGTCTTGCAAGGCCAATAGCATAGTCAGTTCGGAAAAAAAGCCAACCGAACCACAATTTTTAGAGACTAGATTACATAAAAATAAAATTGAAGTGAATTCTGCAAATATTTTTTTTGGAAAGGAAAACACGGTATTGACACGATAGAGTAAACCATAGTAGTTAGTTAACATCCTCAAATTAAACATTTTTCACCGAATTCCTGTAACTAGAACTTACCTAGAAGTAGTCTATTAACGTTTTAGGCCACGTTATTATACAATATAAAGAGAGACTATGGTTAATCGACAACAAATAAACCAAAAGATTTCTAGCTATCGATATCAGAAATATTATGACTAAAAAGTTGTAGATACGTCATAAGCGCGAAGCGGCATATTAAAACTTGACTAGCTAGCTTATTTTTGGCGTTTGTCAATCCGCCCGTATCTAAGTAACATATAACTACTTCTTTTTTACCACCGATATTGAGAATATGGCGTCTTACTTCTACGTTTTATCTAAGATAGTGTGGTGTTACAATATTATCCTAAGTGTGTGTGCGTTATCGTGCCATTTGTTTTGTCAAAATATCATATAACTAACATATCTACAGCTTGTTACTTTTAATATCATTGATAGATATATGTATTTATATAACGAGTATAGTACTGCGCTTATAATTTACGATAGAACCCTATCTCTATGCTTTCTACAAGCCTGTAAAAACCAGTTTAGGTCACGCATTATCCGTTTAGAACGTGTTAGATGGATTGCCGTGCTCCCTTGAGCTAGTTGCCCAAATAAAATCGGCTGAGTGCCTTAAGCGCTCGCCTTAGTAGTTCGTTGAAACTGTTAAGACCTTGCTAAGTCAATAGCGTAGTCAGTTCGAAAAAAAAAATAGATTGCGGAGTGTTACTTTAAAATATCGATGAACTATGCCGATAGACTCGATGATATTTGAATATATACACGCCCTAATCACCGACCTAATAAGTAACATCATATTCTTCGTAATATTACATTAAAGCTGTAATATGCTTATACACGGAAAGGATATAGTGAAACGCTATCAATAGAGTTAATTAAGTATTCATGTCAATTTCTACAATTACCATCAAAAAAATTAAAAGTTTATCGTTGTTCATTTTTGTCAAGTTACCTAATGCTTTTTAATTGCTTATAGTAAGTAGAGATGTAACGAATAACATACTCTTATCCAGTTATATGTAGATTTATTTTTCTACTGATTACTCCTACGTTGTATGACATTCTAAATTCATGCGTAGGTTGTCAATTGTTCAGAATTAAATGTATAAAAAATAATTGTATCGTTTCAAAATGATACTACTATTAGTTACGTCCTACGAATGTCAACTATGGGTGCTTCGAAACCCACATGATATTTTATCACAAATATTATTATGTGTTGAAACCTATATTTTTACTTTACAGAGTAGCACAATAATAATACTTAAGAATAAATCCCCTTGTTTCAGTATTCGTTATTATTAAAATTTAATCTACTTACTGGGAAGCGTTATGCAAATGTTGTGCCAAACATTTATGTTAATTGTCAAGTCGTAGTGGTCGAATGTCCACAAATTCTAACCTCGACATGTACCAACGAACTTTTCGGCATTCGCGTACATTTACATTGGTAACACATCATTACATCAGCTGACGGTGAAAGAAACCGTCGTGAAGAAATCTGAACCCGAGAAGTATTCTTGAGGTTTTTGGCGGGATTTTAGCCTGTCATGTAGTGGATTATATTTTATTCATAATCTTGTGTTATTTGACACCCTGAAGCTTTACTGTTTTCAGCACGAATGGGTTAGCTCGCCCGGGGACTAGCACCCTCTCAACGAAAACCGACATGAAGTAACAATGTTTGCATTTCGGTCAGTGAGAGCACTAGAGACTCACCCCCTCTCCTCTCTCCCGCCCCTCTTCACACCATTCCCCCCAAACACAGGTTGACAACGCACTTGCAACTCCCCTGGTGTTGCTAGTGTCTATGGATGAAGGTGATCACTTAACACCAGGTAACTCGCTTGTTCGTTTGCCTCCTATAATATAAAAAAAAAATTATGAAAAATTTACTGTTCATAGACTATTACAGCGTACGCATATATAAAATAACCATACAATTCTAACAAAACAAACAACTAATTGATACACATTAATCATATTTGTATTTGGTAGATTATTACCAAAATCATTCTCTTACCTTATTCTCCTTAACTTAGAGCTATTGTTGTAATAAATGAATTACATAAAATTGTAATTAGGTACTTAATGTCAATCTTACACCCAGTTATAAAAAAATAGTCCTTTAAAACACACTCTAAACGCAGCAGGATCAACAATAGTTTACATTAAACTGCTGAATATTGGAATTTATTGGATACGTATTCTGGAATGGATGCTAGAAACTATTGCCAATTACAAAAACTTATGTATTAGAATTTTCCTCTAGTTATTGTGATAACAATTCTAATGGCAACAGCTTTGTAAAGGTCGTGGTTAAATACTGAAACTGAAAAACTAAATCCTGTAAGCTAGAGGTTATCTTTTCTTTATAATAATATTATGTCTGGCAGAAATCCACCACGAAATATGAAGCCTTTTAAGCCCTATTGATAATGGTTTCAGAAAAACTCTTATCTCCTATGAGTTATAATACATAATAACATTATTCAAAGAGACAAAAATAACAACACGTCAAAGAATTACAAATACGAATGATAAAAGAATAAACATTTGAAGAGAATACAAACAATTTTGCTCTGTATTTGTAAAATATCTTTGTAAAGTTGTACGAGTTTATTCCGGAAGGCATTGAGTATTTCGCTGAATACTTAAGCTGCGTGAGCATCGAATTTCTGATAGGATTGCACGGCTCTAATCCCTTGTTATTTACATACGTAAATTTAATTTTACAGTGAGCTTTTTACATTCTTCGCTCATTCTATGTATGTTAATTAGATATGGAAAAAAGAATTATTTGTGATCTTATTTTGACATAACTTATTTCAATAAACGTTATTCAATAAATACGTGACCTCAGTTTGCTATTCCTCAAAAATCAAATTCGCATCTACGAATTATGTCTAATTCAGAATATGTTTTTAGTTTTTAAAAATGATTCGGGTGCTAAATTTTATACTTCACTCTTTCTATGTGTGTTAATTAGATCTAGAAAAGGGAATTGTGTATGATCTTATTATTTTGACATAACTTTTATCTCAATAAACGTGAGATTAAACGTTATCCGATAAACACATGACTTCAGTTTGCTATTCGACAAAAATCAAATTCACACCTACGAATTGTGTCTAATTCAGAATATGTTTTTAGTTTTTAAAAATTATTCGAGTGCTAAATATTATACTACAAAGAACTATTCTTTACATATCTGATACGAATTAGGCGACAGTTTTTGAAAATTCACGACCTGGAAGACAATGTATATTGTGACAGAAATTAGTGCTTATATTAAATCGTAGTATTTTTTTTATAACATAGGAGGTAAACAAACAGGTGGGTCACCTAATATTAAGTGATCATCACCGTCCATAGACACTTGCAACACTAGGGGAGTCGCAAGTGCGTTGCCAGCCTGTGTATGGGGAGGGGGAGGAGGAAGGGAAGAGGAGAGGAGGAAGGTGAGGAGAGGTGGGTTTCCGGCGTTCTCACTGACCAAACGAAATTCCTAACAAACTGTTATATAAAACATAATATTATCTTAATATCTTATACAAATTATATTTGTTTTGTTACAACCCAAGACCGTAAACACTTGCTATATCTTTCCAGAGTCCGCTATTGCGACGGGATTAGGAAAGTAGAAAATTGTCTTTGACCTTTGAAACTAAAAGAAGTCTTAGTTAATCATTTTAGTACATTAATATTGTGCAATCTGCGTATTATCTGTCTAAATAGAGAACAATTGGTATATAAGGGCTCGAGTGATACTTATATTCAAATAAATCAGCTTAATGTAATAAGTCTCGTTGGTAATACATTCATCCATGTATATACTCGTATCACACGATGTGCCGCAAGTTTAACTTCAGTACAAATCAGATGAATTTATTAATAATTTTCCGGTTAAAATTAACATTAAAATATAATGTCCTACTAAACGGAACATTATTACCAATTGAATACTAGTAAAACATCCTGCAAAACCTTAAGACCGATATTATTATAATATTATAATGATTAAATTCTTCAAGCTGAAAAATCTGTGAAACATCGAAATTGTTCGAAGCGAATGAATCTCACATTCTCGAATTCTAAAATTTCATTATAGCTATGTGAGCTCAATGCGGCAAGAGAGATCGGTCGGTCGCTTGCGCATGGCATCGCATCGCCACGTCTTACATATTCGCCATGCCAACAATCAGGTTTACGCGTGCCTATAGATGTTTCACATGAAATATATAAGCCTATGTTACTCAGGGATAAAGTAGCATTCTAATAGTGAAGAAATTATCGAAATCCGTTCAGTAGTTTTTGAGTTTATTCGTAACAAGCATACAAAAAACTACGTTTCCTCTTTATAACATTAGTGCAGAAAAACAATTTGAATCTTGTGTCTATTCAGATAGTGTTGCAAATGTTTTTGAATATTTCGTTAATGGTGCAAAGTTTGTGTTCTGTCGCCACAAATGTCGCCATGACAGAATTAAGTTTAATATTTAGTAATTAAAGGGCAAAAACGTCACAAATAAACAAACTCACATTAGTAAATATTAGTATGCATTAATATGAATAGGAACGATGAATAAGAACAGGACTTAGCGTATAGGAATTACTATTAAGATCTGGAGATCCTGGAGGTTAACTATCTACATTTATTAATCAAGATCTACTGAATAATTCAACAAACGAGTATAACTTACCGCTTTCAAAATAATGATACTGTTAGAAAATTACCAAGAAGCATCGTATTTAAATATTTTTTACCTATACTTTTCTTAACACTACAGGTATTTTATATAGCCTAACAAGTCTATCACACTTAGTATAAATGAAAAACTAAGCGGTAAAATCTTGAAACGTGACGCCGAAAGCGGTAAATCGAATCCTATAATCCAAGAAATTTAATTCTTTCACTTTAAAATCTGTTGTGAAGTATCTTTCGTTTCGGCGAGTATATTAACAATTTGTTCTAAGTTCTAGGTAACATTAATATGATATAACATAATACTAGGTAGATTTTCATTGTTAATTGTTGACTTTCAAGCTTACACCATAATCACATCTAATTTGGGGCTTTTATGAAATTACTTTTTTTTAAGGATAATTTATTTTCAATCAAACCTACAATTATATATTCTCATTTACACAAAGGCGTAATGCTTTAAAATAATTATATTTAAATATAATAATGTATAAATCTAACCTATAATCGAATGAGAAAAAAATGAAAAGGAGTCAGTCACTATTAATAATATTTTTTTTTTTATACCATAGGAGGCAAACGAGCAGGCGGGTTACCTGGCGTTAAGTGATCACCGCCGTCCATACACACTAGTAACACCAGGGGAGTCGCAAGTGCGTATTTTTTATACCATAGAAGGCCAACAAGCAGGTGGGTCACCTGGTGTTAAGTGATCACCGCCTGCCAGCCTGAGTTTGGGGGAGGAATTGAGAAAGGGGCATGGGGAGAGGAGATGGGAGGGTAGGTGAAGTGGGTCTTCGGCGTTCTCACTGACCGAACGATACGGAACAATGCAAGCAACACGCCGGTGTTTTTGTGGGTCGGGTGGTACTACCACGGGCGAGCCAACCCGTTCATGCTGAAACCAGTTAAAGCTTCAGCGTGACCCTGCCACCTACAATAATAATAATTACTAATATGGGTAGGTATATGAAAAATATGTAGGAATGTTATGATAGAACAAGAGGTGGAAAAACACTTTATTGCATTACGATTTAGTAAATAATTATTACGTAGAAACTTCACAAGTTAATAGCGTGCCTTAAATATTACAAGTCGGGCAAAGTTGCAGAAGCATTTCTAGTCAACACTGTTAGTTAAAAAAAACAACGTATGCTTAAAATCAAAATCAATAAATTCTTTATTCAATTTAGACCTTGAAAAGGCAATTATGAACATCAAAAGTACCTAAACCAAACTAACTGAACTTAGCAATATACTTCCATTTTGGAAACAGAACCCTAAAAAACACTTTATATCTGTAACCATATATATACATACGGCATAAAAACCTACCATCGAAACCAATATTAAATAACATAAAAACGGTGAGTAGTTCCCAAGATGTTACCATTCAGATTAAAGAATAAGTGTTGGATATCGAAGGAGTTTTTATCGGGAATCTAGTTCACGCCCAGCTCGTGCACAACTATTACGGAGGCTGTATATATGTAAATAGGTGTACAGGCTCATCGGGATGGTTTGCCGGAATGGGAACATCAATAGCCCCTTTCGAGCCGCAAATGTAACCTGGGGCGGGATTTGGCAACGTTTTATTTCACTTTCTTAGATACGACGCTGTAAATTATCCGCCGGCCTTACGTTACAATACACATAGTATAATCTATTACCTGGTTATAAATTCTAAATCAATATTTAGGGATTTACGTAGCACTGGAAGGTCGCCTCGATCGTGTAGCGGTATAGGTTATTTTTATGAAATTATCGGCTTCAATCTACGATAGGCCTGGTTAAGTAAAAATTCTACAATGCAACTAATAGGAAGATCACTTCTATGTAAAGTAACGTCTACCACTGAATGTACTTCTTGCCACGCTTATCTAGATGCAAATACTTAATCGAATCATTGTGGCTAATTTATTAACATGTATTTAGGGCTTTCATAAAATACTTTTACGGTTATGGGGGAAGGGGTACAGCTTACTGTGACAAGGAGGAGTCGACAGAGTCCTAAGGAAACGTGATATTCGCAACTCATCAAACAATTTTGCAAATATTTCTCTCGATTTTTTTTTTGTTACGATAGAAAATAATTCGTTGCATATTTGTCAGTATAAAATATTTTTACGTATACATTTGTATATGTACGAGGGGTTACTACTACTCGAGATGTAATATTGATAGGAAGTCGTAGAAAATAGATAGCGTGACAAAGAGGTACTTTAGAATGGTAAAATTTTGTCTTATGTATTTTATGAATAGCCTCTTATAAATTACATTTAGGCAGGAACTAATTAGTTCATCACACTTTTCTTTGCCGTGCCGTGAAACTGTAGAACAACCTCCTGGCTAGTGTGTATCTTGTTTCTTATAGCATTGACTGCTTAAATAGTAACATTAAGAGACATTTACGCAGTTCAGTAAGGCAGCGATGAATTGGGATAGATCTTGATATTCTCGGTCATCGCCATTACAATTACGTTGTTTTATTATTGTAGCAGTCGTAATGGTGGAATGGTTTTGACTGGAGGAATGTGGATTCGAAATCGGCAGGAAGAACCCGGGCATTTACCAGCAAATTAATTGGAATTCGCGTACATTTACTAATTTTAATTGGTGACACTATCGGCTAATGGTGAACGAAACTTCTACCTGAGAAATATTCTTGTAGTACCATCGTTTGTGGGTGATTATTAGAAATATGCATTTCTCGGAGTTTGAAATTGGCAATACGTTATAGGCGATGGGCGGGTGATTATGCCCCATAACTTTCTTCAGGAAGAGGCCTATGGCCCTACAGTGGATCTCTTACAAGCTGATGTCATGGTGATGACCATCATATATTGAATTTCACTCAGGTGTGCTAATATAAAAATACTTATTGTTTATTATATGAGTGATATTTTATCGTAGTTGAAACTTTTTCGCAATGTTTGCCATCAACTTGTTCGATGAACTGTACGTTATCCGGTTACGGAAATAAGTATAATATATTTATACAAACTCCTATCGCCTACGTCGGTATCTGTATCAATTTATTGCGAAATAAACCAACAAAATTGAATAGAATATTTACTTTCATTTTTATCTCAGACGTTTGACATCGGCGTATGATATGTAACGGCGTATACACAGAGTCATTGCAATAATAAGTTGTAATTTGTCGTTTATATATCATTTTGTTTATAGGAATATAAATATAAAGACCTGTTTTCACACATGACCATTTGAATCCAAGCTATTTATAGTTTATGTTATCATATGATAGGCTGTACGAATTTATTTAAATAATTTATAGATCTTAGGTCACCAAGAAGTAACTCTCAAATGCAGCTGTACACATATACAGATACTTGGCTTGAGTGTGGCTACAAGTTGGGTAGACATTAGAAAAAACCGAACTACCATGCTATGATTTCATCACAAATATTTCCTTTACTAAAAGTTCTTGCACACTAGCGAATCGTAGAGATTCGAACCAACGAGGTATCATTTGCTTAATTTTCCATATCTTAAAGCAATCACTAATATAAATAGACTACCTGAAGAAACATGGAAGATAATAGATTATTTCAACCAAATCGTTAAAGACGTTTCCGAGAAACCACTTATCAATGTCTCTTTAGTTTTCCTAAGCAGTTTATTAGATTCAGGATACTGTTTATTAGTAATTATATTAAAATAAAACCCCAGTACTGTTGAATGAGTATCATATGAAAATATCGCTATTGAAAATGTCAGTCATCAATATATGTCTCGGGTATGTACATACGTAATGCGTTGAAAGGAAATAGCACAGCTGACGTGTCGCTCGCAGTTCCCAGGCAAAGGTTAGTAAACTTAGATAAGGGCGGAAGTCGGGCCAATGTTCCCACCCGTCGCTGATAACGCCACATCGGGCTTTCTATGCTCACAGAAACTGCACATAATCGTATCTTACCTAGCGTATCAATATAATTTGCCAGATATTTATTACGTTTTAAATTTGCAATTATATCTTAAAATTCAGATATTTCTATGGAAATGTCCATACCGGATGCTACATAGTTCCTGTAATCTTTAATCGTTTTGTAAGTATTTTCATATAAGACCGCAAATAATAAGGTTATTTCTAGAGACTGAGTTGGAAATTGGAATGCCTTGTGTGCGGGCATGTTTTGCTAAGTGCACATTTCGTACTGGGAATTCAGCAAAGCGGCGGTGGGCCAATCGAAATGAAATCTTGCGTAGGTTCTAGAAGACAAGACTTTAGCAAGTGTTATATTTTTTACACTGCACTAGCTACAGCTTTATTATTGGTAAACATAAATTTCTTACTAATAATATAATCTTACAAAGTGCAAAGAACCTGATCGCGGCAATAAAAGATGAGTTTTATTTATTTTTATTTTAACGAGGCTTCAGTACAACCTTGATGGCTATGCCAGTCTCATAGGGTAACTGACTTGGTTTCATGTATCATTAAACTTGATTCTCACGACTATAGACAAATGAAAAAAAAATACTCTAACCACATGCTGGATTTTTTAGTACAATATTCACATCTCCAAAATCTCTCCAGGACTCTAAAAGCATATGATAAAAATCTTCCCTAGACTACCAAACTTCATAAAGCGGAGATATTGAGTTACCAAATAACATTTGAATTTCTCAGCATATATCGAAGATTAGCCAGTTGTCTTACTTTATTAGAAAATAAAAACTTTACGCCGATGTATACGTTCGTATTAATAAAAAATCTACGCAGTACAATCACGCTACAAAGTGCTGGTATGTCGCCACACTGACCTAAATCAACTTATTTTCATATCAAAATGTACAAGAAACTTTGAAAACACTGTAAAAGTTTTCTGTAACCTACTTTTACGTTCTTAAGGCAAATTTAGTTTTGATGTTCTAAAGTAGTAATTTATAGTGTTTGACTAGCGAGCCGCACCGTCTTTGCATGGATGTAATGTTATTAGATCTCTTTGTTATGCTTTGATATTTACATTTAAACAAACTCATAAAACCTACTTAAAAATCTTCATACAAATAACCTTTTTTGTTGCACGTAATATTAAATCCATATCTTGTAAGATATTCCTTGAAATAATATGATAAAAGTGCAATTTTTGTCGTCATTAAATGTTAAATATAAGTAATGTCTTTAATTGGATAAATATTAACGCAATATTTGCCGGAATAACATCGAAGCATTTTTTTTTTAAATTGCATTAAACTTGAACTGTAAGTTATATATGATTAACTTTTTTGTAAACATTTTTAAGTTGTACAATTCTTTACTTGTTTACACATCGCATAAGACTTGGTCAGAGTATTCAATGTAAGTAAGCATTTGCTTTCTTATGGTCTCACAAGAAAACACCGACTTCTATAAATAAATAATATTTTTCACAAAATTGTGCTATACCTATGAGCCTACCAGAATAAATTTGCTAGACCATAGATAAAACCGTATCGAGATCCGTTGTATAGTTTAAAAGTATGACGATAACACACAGACAGACTTTCATTATTATAGTTGGCATAACAATCAGTATGGTATTTCATATTACGATAAAATAGTAAGATTAAACAAAGATAATTAAAAAAACAGAATTTAATTATTTATTATTATAATTGCATTTCTGACTGATTTTTCTCGACTACAGTCAAATTTCTCACCTGAAAATATTCTCGCAGGTAGCTTATTAGAAGCTCAATAATTCAATAAGGGGTTTGATTGGAAACATGATTGCTAGCGAACGACTTTATTTCATACTGTTCAATAAAAGAGGGTCGTATCTCTGCTAATTAATTTACTCTAATGTATTTTGTAATTTTACTAATTTAGTGAATGATTACCATGTTGAATTGTAAAAATGAATTACTACGCATTTTTATACGTTTATCTTCTATACATATAATAAAAATGAAGTGTCTGTATGTAACTGCAAAAAAAAAATTACTGATTAGGTACCAAAGTATACACATTACTGGTAACAAAAATGCAATTTTTAAAATTTTTGTCGGTCTGTCTGTCTGTTTGTTCCGGGTAATCTCCGAAACGGCTGAATCGATATTGACGAAAATTTCATTGGCAGATAGCTAGAATTACAGCGGGTGACATAGGCTACTTTAAATTAGACTAAGTGTTAACTGCGGCTTCGTCCGCAATGGTATCTCAAAAACGGTTGGACTAATTTTCACGAAATTCTCACCAACAGATAGTGGGTATCATAAGTAATTCAGTCTATTTTAATTTAGACTAGCTGTTAACAATGGCTTTGCCCGCAATGCTATCTCCAAAACAGTTAAACTGATCTTAGCGAAACTTTCATTTGTAGATAGCTGGCCTTAAAAAAATAATTCAAGCAATTTTAATTTATACTAGCTGGTAACCGTGGCTTTGCTCGCAGTACAATCTCCAAAACCGTTAAACTGATTTTCGCGAAACTTTCATTGTCAGATAGCTGACCTTATAAAAAATAATTCAAGTAATTATAATTTATACTAGCTGTTAACCGTGGCTTTGCCGACAGTACTTTCTCCAAAAGGTTAGACCGATTTTCCGGGGACTTTCACCTTACCTTATAAAGAGTAATTGAGGTTATTCTATTTTAGACTAACTATTACCCGCGACTTTGTCTGTATGAAATTTAGCAAGATTTCAACTCATTGTTTATAACTCGATATTATAATTATTAGTAACTTTGAAGATAGAAAAGGTCTTCCTAATAAGATTTTAGACCATAAACGTATTACGTAAAGAGGTTCATAATACAATTTCTTGCAGAATAGACAAGCGTTTATTCTTTGTATAGACACAAAATCGTAATTATAATGACAAAGTAATGTAAATGTAAATCTTTATGTTAATATTTCATTAGTTCCTTACATAGTGTAGTAAGTGAGTACGAAGACAATTACATGGTGGGTTAAAATCCCAAATATGTTGCTGATGGTAAACCTCACTGGGTACATTGTTAGTATGTATATATCTATTGTGTACATTACATGCTATACTGTAAGTGGCCTACGTGTCGTACTTAGAATTGTTTTTAAAGAGCATTTCTATAATTCTACATAGTCTCACAAGTTTATAATTCTTTAATACAACTAAAAAAAAGCGTTCGGAGCCGCGGGTACAGTTAGTCTCCACTATATTTTAACAATTTAATAATTTTAACATTGGTAATTATTGATGTAATACATCTATAGGCGAGGGTAAGACGTGGCGACGCGATGCCATGCGCAAGCGACTGGGCTCTACGTCTTTTTTCGCACTAAGCTCGCATACCTATAGTGTATACTGTGATGTTTACTGCCTTACACATGTGTTTCACATCTGCCAAGCGTCCCGTGACGGCTCTATCTTTTATATCACTACTACACAAATACTACTCATCACTACATATTATGAAACAAAGTATTTTGTCACGTCGGCCTGTATGTTTCTTTGTTCGTGATAAGCTCAAAAACTGCAGAACCAATTGTCAATTTGTCATTTTTTTATTATAAGAGCATGACAACGTCCGCCGATCCCGCTAGTAATATATAAATACTAACACTACATACAGTTTTAAGAACATAAAGACATTAACAAAATCCTTTATCATTCGTTTTTCTCGAAATGACTACGCTATTGACTTAGCAAGGTCTTAACAGCTTCACCGGACTACTAAAGTGAGCGCTTAAGGCACTCAGCCGATTTTATTTTTGGCAACTAGCTCAAGGGTGCACGGCACACTTCGGCTTGGCTATGGCCCGTTACATGCAATTCGCGACCTATCTTAGTTAACCTAGCTAACTAACTATTCATATATATACGAGTTGTTGAAACATATATGTGAACCAAGCATATATATCTCAACAACTCTTACATACATTTGTTATTCGAAAATTTCGAAAGTTTTTTGTAGTTCGAGGAAAAAAATAAAACCCTGACGTCACTATCGGCAATTATGATTGTGATAGATGGTACGCGTCACAAAATAGGCTTGAATAGAACGCTGCCGCGATTGACTTCAAGGGTCCTCTTACACCGGCAAAGGTGAGAAGCCACTGAACTCATAAAGGATGTGATAGATACGTGCTAAGTAATTCTTAGTCAGCATAACAAAGTTTATATTTGCTCTGTACGCTCATGATATCCGATACTGGATACTAACTTCATCTGAATGTACCAAGGAATGTATGTACACCACATTTTACTTTGTTTATAAATCCAATATGATTTGTATATAATTATAGCCTTACATTCAGTAACTTTACGTCTTTTATCCATACAGTACCAGGGTGACCGAGCCTAGCTCGATTCTTTAAAAAAAACATTTTTTAAATGAAATAAACTGTAATATTCGCCTTGTAAAATTAACATTTTTCTATAAAAAAAAAATATACATCTCTTCTAATGTCACTCGGATTCGAACTGGGGTTACTGGGATTTTCCATCTGAGCTATTTTTGTTTTGACAGCACCGGCTAATTTACCTTTATATTCTAGCTATATTTTTTCATTGCCGGAAAACTCAAATAAAAAAACTTTTCTATGAATAAAATCTAGCTAGATCGATTTATCGTCCCCGAAACTACCTACATACTAAGATGAAATATATGACCCCGTTTCCGATATCCTGAATATATACAAATATAAAAATACACAAGAATTGCTCGTTTAAAGGTATAGGATATAATAAGAACGTAAATGTAATGTATCTGTACTTTTAGATTTTTGTGTAAATTATTGTAGGTTTTTTTTTCGAACTGACTACGCTACTGACCCAGCAAGGTCTTAACAGCTTCACCGGACTACAAAATTATTGCAGGTGTCTTGAAATTATTACATAGTATAAAACAAAGTCCCCTACCGTGTCTGTCTGTCTGTCTGTTTGCTATATACTCAAAAACCACTAAATGATTTTCATGCGGCTTTTTCCAGTAGATAAAGTATTTCAAGAGGAAGGTTTAGACTTTTAAAAAAATGTCTATCTACCTGTTTGTATAAACACGCTTCACTGGTAAAGTACTCTGTTCACGATAAAACTCGCTAAGAAAACCATGAAACATATCCTCACGTAACATTTAATCTTGGTTTAATTAAAATCAGCTCTATCAAAAGCTATTTTTATTTTTAATTACGATGCGACTTAAGTACGAGAGAAAATTAGACAAATAAATGGATTGAATATACTCTGATTATTTTATTCTTTTCATTGAAGCATGACATAGTGACTGCACTATGCCCGATGTTAAGCATAGTACAATCCAAAAACATAGGCAACCACCGAGAGACAAATTATCCATCGCTGGTCGCCGTTGTCATGCCGGCCATAATGACGAAAGTCACCCGGTACTGGATATGCACAGGCTGATCCAGAAACGCGACGCGCAGAAGTGAGTCACTATGACGGGCTTTTTCTCCATATACTTGGTGGTTGCGACCCAGTCAGGCTGTAAAACCCTACCACTCCGCTTTCGCCATTGTCTCGTTCGTTATTCAGCAGGGTGCACCACGTGCAGGTGAGGTTGGCTTGGGTGTCTCAAGTCTTAAGATGTTACTCGACACCCCTTACACCCCTATTAGCCACTGTTTTTCTATATTAGGTTCCAGGCGGTCGGAGTCGGGAGTACAGCTAGTGCACAATATAATCGCTCCCTTCATTCCTTATTATTATCTCCTGTAAAGAGGTATTCAATTTAGGCCTGTCACCTAGAAAACTAAACACTGTACGTCATTTATAGCGTTATATTATATACATTGCCATTTAAAATCGTTATCATCAAGATGAAATGAATCAGCATTTGCTGAGTAAGCGTATTTCATCTTCTAATTCATCAAAATGTAATCTGAACTCGAGTAAATATCTCGATTATTATAATGGTATATAAGTAGGTAGGTATATAATAAAGCTATTATGGCTCAGTTGGTAGAGTTTTCTGACACCACTTCGAATGACGTAATTTCGAATTAGTAAACATCGTAAGGAAATCATAGCATTTGTGATGGTAGACCCACGCTGAAGCTATTATTGGTTTCAGCATGAATAGGGCGGCTACCACCCTTTCACAAAAACACCGACGTGAAGTAACAGTGCTTGCATTATTGCGTTTCGTTCGATCAGTGAGAGCACCGGAAACCCACCTCCCCTCCCCTCGCCCGACTTCCCTTCCCACTACCCTCTAAACACAGGGTAACAACGCTCTTGCGACTCCCCTGGTGTTGCTAGTATCTATGGACGGCAATTATCACTTAACATCAGGTGACTTTTCGTTTACCTCATATGATATAAAAGAACGTTATTAAGAATAATTAGTTGTCGGTAACGCTATTTTGACATATATGGTATTAATAAGCGATATCCAGATAAATACTTTCATTATAGTAGGTACCATATTGTTATTTTATTGTAGATTAAAATTAAGCCACCCTAATAAATGTACAGCATATAGGTATATAGCATACATTATTATTATGTAACATACATAAAGACGGTTAATTTGTGAAGAATTTTCGCGACTTATAGGACTAATGAAAGCGGTAAAGAACGTATCAAAATCGTTTAAATACTAATGTTGCCACATCATTACATTATATCCATACGAAGGCGGAACGGATCATCACTTTTTAACAAATTCTTTGATAGTTATTAGTTATATTTATGAAAATATGCTACAATATACATCTAAGGAACTATCATAACAATAATAGTATTTGTATCTTACCGAAAGGATGATTTTTAGCTCTGAGGGACGACCGAGTTGTTTTAACTTAGTACGTGACTAGAAACGCATGGAAATAGTACGAGAAAATCCATAGACTTTAACAAAATGGCGCTTGTTCTGATGTCACGTCGTAGCGTGAATAAGCTTGTTGTAAATATGTATATTTCTCACTTATTATTATAATTCTATAATGCATATTTTTGCCTTTTAATGCTAACCTACTCATACAGTTAAATTTAGCCCATTTTAAAACAAAAGTCAAAACAATTAAAAAAACATCGTTTACGTTAATAAGTAATTATTTTTAAGAACGTTTTTTTATATTATATAACGTAAACGAACAGGTGGGTCACCTGATGTTAAGTAATTATCACTGTCCATAGACACCAGCAGCATCAGAGAAGTCGTAACTGTGTTGTCAGACTTTGTTGTTGGGAATGGGGGTGGGGAGGAGGGAAAGGGGATGGAAAGGGGAAGTGGATCTCCGACGCTCTAACTGACCCAACGAAACGCAACAATGCAAGCACTGTTACTTCACTTCAAAAATGTATATTTCTCTCTTATTATTATTATAATCTTATGATAATTTTTGCCTTTTAATGCTAACCTACTCGTACAGTTAAAGTTAGTCTATTCTAAAACAAAAGTCAAAACAATTAAAAAGAGATCGTTTACGTTCCTTTTGGATTCAAGTAAAATGTTAACAAACTCAAGCAGGAAGTGAACACGTAGTAAGCTTATCTATAGCCCATTATCTAAACCCCTGCGCTACAACTTGACGATCACGACGTTTTTTCACACCATATCACCGTCGAAGGCCCTGACCTTTGCGAAAAATTACATGACACGAATAACCAAATGTTTTTTAAATATCAATTTCTTCTCCGCAGAAGCACTTGCCAGTGTCAATGTTTTGTTTCAGTGGACGTTATAGTACAATTATATTACAAGCGTCGTGTAAACATTTCAATATTCTAACTCGATGACGGATCCCTTGTTAGTACCTTCCAGGGAGTTTTAGTGGCATCTCAGCATTTCATGCTCCGGGGTATTATTTTCCATTCACTTCACTTATGCACAATAAACAAACTATATTACGTAAAACACCACTAAATTTACAATATATAGAGTCAAATAACACAAGATTATGAATGAAATATAAAATCCACTACATGACAGCTTAAGATCCCAACAAAAACATTAATATCATTTTAAAAATCAAGGTTCCAAAATTAATAAAATAAGACATAGAGTATTTAACTAATAGTAATTCTTAAGTACCAAAAGTTAGTTGAAAGAGTATTAAAAAAAAGTAATATAATAAGAAAATTACACTGGCATTTATTTACGTTTTTTTTATGCCATAGGAGGCAAACGAACTTGCGAGTCACCTGGTGTTAAGTGATCACCGTCGTTCATAAACACTAGCAACAGCACGGGAATTGCTAGTGCATTGCCTGCCTGTGTTATGGAGGGGGAAAGGGAAGAAAAAAGAGGAAGGGAAGGGTAGGTGGGTCTCCGGCATTCTCATTGACCGAACGAAACGCAACAATGCAAGCACTGTTCATTCACGTTTGTTTTCTGTGAGACGGTGGTACTACCCCGGTCGAACCGAGCTATTCGTGCTGAAACGAGTAATACCTTCAGCTTGACTGTGGAGTCAAGGTGGTAGCACTTTAAAAATTAAATAACATAAAAATGAATGAATACAGAAATACATAAAAGTAATATAGTATATGAGTCAATCGCGATGATTAAGTTCAAATTTGAGATTCACAGACATATTGAGTAGAAGAATAGATTTATTATTTATCGATTATCCGATACGAAATATACATAAGAGTTGTTGAGGTATGTATACTTGGTATACATATATGCTCCAACAACTCATATATGTATGAATTGTTAGCTTAGGTCAGCTCAGATAGGTCGCGAATTGAATGTAACAGGCAACAGCCCATGCCGAGGTGGGCCGTACACCCTTGAACCAGTTGCTCAAATAAAATCGAGCAAGCGCTCGCCTTAGTAGTCCGGTGAAGCTGTTAAGACCTTGCTGGGTCAAAAGCGTAGTCATTTCGAAAAAAATATATTATTTATGTTATATATTTTTCAGTTTTTCTGCTTTCAAGGATATCTGACCTTTAAGATACGAACTTTTACGCAGCTGTGACATATTCGTTGATATTATAAAATGCTATAATTATTAAATGTCATATCTCCTTGCACATGACTTACTTTTGTGATGCACATAATAGGTAAGTTTCGTGTGTAGGTGTTACATCTAGAAATACTAGTGGCCGCCCAGTGGCCGACATTCGACCATAGTTAATTGATTTTTTAAAGTTTGAACATTATTAGATTTCTTTTGTCAAAGGCTTCTATAATCAAAGGTTTCCATCATGGCTACTCAGTTATTTGCCATGATCTTTAATTATATAAACATTTAAAAAAATCTATGTGTAAATGAAAATTGAAAATGATTATAAATTTGAAACAAAAATCACGTGATTAAGCTCTCAAATTTTAAGCAAACATAACTTTACGAAAATAAAGAAATTTATCGCAACCCATGACACAATTTTCAATTAATTTTACACGACACCATGGGGTGATATTTCTGGGTGATATTGAATTAAATGTAGTCTGTTCATTATGAGAAATAGTGATACGCTCAGTATCATCGTTTGGAATAGTAATGGATCCACAATACAATCAAATGGTGAATCAAATACAACGACGTTTTTAATACTACCATTAGTTTTTGAAAATAAATTCTTTTTTGTTGCTATATGAAGTCGAATTTCAACATTGTAACCGCGGAGGTCTAAGTCATGAATTACTTTTATGAACAAAATTTTTATGTTGATTATACAAAGTATTATTTTTACCTCCTTCACAACCTCTTTTGAACTTCGTAATTATTGACAGCTGCCAAAATGTCTTTTTTATTTACATGTGTGTATATGTTGTGTAAAATTTGAGTAGTGGTGTGAGTAGTGCATATTTTAATTAATGTAATGTACTTCTAATACATTTTGTATATAATAAATAGCTTTTTGCACTTCTCCGCCATATAAACTTTAACTATGCCAAATTTCAAGTTCACCCGAAGACGGGAAATAGGTTAAAAAGGAAATAGGTTAAAAACACAGTCGCTTGTCATATCTGTCTACATGTTACGTTAGTTCTTCTAGATTACGTAAAGCATTATAATTCAGCGTTCATTATCATGTAGATAATTTCTTCTGAAAGATTATGTATAACATACATGTATATTATCTATACTAATATTATAAAGATACTAGCTGTTACCCGCGGCTTCGCACGCGTTTTTTTTAATATATTAAATAAATTTAAAATTGTGATTACACATCTAGTGTAAATTACAATAATACTATTTCAAAAATATTTGTATCACACGCACATCATCTACTGTAACAGGTAACGTGTACATTATGTATGTGAATACTAATAGTGTATCGAATGGGATGGAATTATGATCAGCCACATAACTGGAATTTTAAACTATATATCACCCTCAGTGCTCACACTATATAAGAAAATAATGAAAATATGAAGCTACACATTATCGAACAATATTAAATAAAACAGCTAATTAGTTACTTATTTGCCCGTAAAATTCCCGTTCAAATATTACTTGGAGTCCGGTGAAGCTGTTAAGCGTAGTCATTTCCAAGAAAAAAAAAACATTCAAATAGGTCCAGTCGTTTCGGAGATTACCCGGAACAAACTAAAAAACAGACATATCGACAGAGTTAAAAAAAATGTTGATATTTGTAGCATCACAGATTGTATTCACCAAAAATAATTTATTTTAATATAAATTACACTCACTTTACTTTTATAATACGTAATATATCACAAATAAAAAATTGGCAACAAAACTAATGTAGAATAGAGTTTTTTAAGAGTGTTTGGCGGGATTTCAGTCTGTCATGTAGTGGATTTTATATTTTTTTCATAATATTGTGTTACATGATTCTATATCGTGTAGAAATTGGTTGCGTATTATATAATATCGTTCGTTTATTTTGCATAAGTGAAATGAATGAAAAATAAAACCACGAAGCATTAATTCTATGGTCTTGAAGATTAAGAAGATAAAAAATTACGTTATATTATGTAGAGGATTCGGTGCTTATACCTTTACATTAACTTGGACATAGAAGAAAACTAATTATATTGACAACTTCAGAATTGGCTGTATGGATTAATTCCTTCGATAGTCTTATTGGACGAATATTATTACTACTAAACTTTCTGAATAACAACACAAAATAAACTTAAGAAATGTTTGCGATATAAACGTAACACGTATAATTAAAAATCGAAAACAAAACTAACGTAGAATAAACTTTTTTAATAGGAATACAAAATAAACCATGAAAATATTTTTGATAGAATGTTATCGCGTTACCATGGCAACGCATATAATACTGACATTAACACGCAGCGGAAGCTTCCAAAATAGCCCGATTTTGAGACATTCTTCATTAGTGCTCAGCTCCTTTTGGTTTTAACGTGATGATATGTAGCCTAGAGCCATCCTCGATAAATGAGCTATCTAACACTAAAAGAAACTTTTAAATCGGATCTGTAGTTCCTGAGATTATCGCGTTCAACCAAACAAACAAACAAACTCTTCAGCTTTATATATTAGTATAGATAAAGTTTGCGAGTTTGTGATGTTGTGACGTTGTAGGGGGTAATCTCAGAAACTACTGGTCCGATTGGAAAAACTCTTTCAATGTTATATGGCTCATTTATCGCGGATGGTTATAGGCTGTATATCATCACGCTAGGACACATATGAACGGAGCACCATTGAAGAATGTTTCAGCATCGGGGTTTTTTTCCTCTTGAGAGCTTTCGCTACGTGTTAACGTTAGCCCAAAGTATCTATTCTACGCGAACGAAGTCGCGGGCAAAGGCTAGTATTTAAATAAAGTACTAACTGTGCCCACGACACCGTCTGCGTGGGATCTAATGTAAAAAAACAATGACAAATAAAATCATCTGAAGATATACCAAAAAAGTTACATTACATTGAATACTTGCTTTACAAAAGTTTTGATATTTACGTATTAAATCCACCGCGCTCGCCGAACGCTGCGCCGAGAGCTCGTGTTTTCCTTTTTCGCAAGTGTAACCTTTTTTATATAGAAACGAAAATCCTTCACGGATATACCTCGCATTACCGGGAGACAGCGCGAGGGTTATGTGAGACTCTTACTCACTAAAAACCCCTCTGCCACTCAGCGCGAATGTGGACCAGGGAGTGGTTTCACGGCTAGCGTACGCCACAATCCTGGTCACTTCGCAAGGCTAACCTAACATAACCAACAAGAGATAAAAGAGCAAGATGTAAAGCAAGTATTCAATACGTATTTAACTTTTTTGTAATAACAACGATTAAGTCCATTTACTTATCTACTTTTCTCTAGTACTTAAGTCGCGTCGTCATTCAAATTACAGTTAATTTTGATAGAGACAACCGATTTTAATAAGACTAAGACTAAATATTTCTCCAGGATATGCTTTATGATTGTCTTGGTGAGGTTTTATCGCGAACACGGTACTTTAGCAGTGACACGTGTTCAAACGAACAAACAGACAGGCAGATATTTCTAAACATTACTGAAATGTATTTTATTACTTAAGACACGTACTTTTTTCACAAAAATCTAAAAGTACATATACGTAGGATTTACATTCTGATCATATGTATAGATAGAAAAGCCGCCTCATTATAATAAAGTCGTAAGAAAGAGCATTCTTACGCGTTTATATTGATAATTGGCTATAAAACACACATAAAAATAATGTATTACAAAATAGTACATCTAAATAACGCGTATAAAAAAGTCTAATGTTATATATTTATTTTTTAAAGATAACAAACAATGGTCATTTTTATCTTTTACATATAACAAGAAGTCGGTTAAAAAAAATAATATCTTATTCACGAAGTCATTTTATCACTTAAAAAATGATTAGGTTCAGTGAAAAAAATGAAAATATAAATAATGAAACTAAAGGTTAGTTCAAGTCTCGTTAATATTTTGTTGTTTAATTTTTTTTTTCGAAATGACTACACTATCGACCCAGCCAGGTCTTAACAGCTTCACCGGACTACATTGTTGTTTGATTAGAAAATAACAAAACTTTGATTAACAACAGTACGTCAGATAATAATATACACTCATCAAAAAAGTCTAAGCAACATGCGTGATATTACAAATTTTACCATTTATATTAATTAATTTCTAAGTATTTGCTCAAACAAAGTGCGTAGGTAAGTAAACCTTTTTGTTATTGATAACATACTAGCTGGTTGTAAAAAAAAATGTGATTATGTTTTGTTTTTTCATAAAATTCAAATGACTGCGAATTTGTTTGAATTTAAGTGCGTTTTAATTGCTACGTTTAGTCTTGATTTTATAATTTTACCAACCATTTAAATAAAGTTAGCGACAAAATTGAATTGTTAGATATTCTTTACGTCATGAAGCGACGTCATTTGATAGCAGATGAAATGCAAAGAGCTGTAGGGATGTTGCAAGCGGGAAGTAATCAATCTCAGGTGTCTCGACATTTTGGCATTCATAGAAGTATTATTTGTCGTCTTTGGCAGCGCTACAATAATACAAAAGAACCCGCTGAACAGCATCCAGGCCGTAAAAGGAGTAAAACCACTCGGCAAGACCGGTACATACAACTGACTACAAGACGCCAGCCGATGTTCACCGCTCGAGAGATAAGTTTGAGGCTACAAATTTCAAGTGGTGTTGATGTAAGTCCTCAAACTGTGCGAAATCGACTGCATGAGTACGGCCTACGAGCTCGACGCCCAATCAGGTGCCCACCGATACGTCACGGGAATCGCGCTCGTCGATATGAATGGTGTAGAGAACGCATAACATAGACCCAGAAACAATGGGATAAAATTATGTTTTCCGATGAGTCGCCATTCAGGTTTAAGCCTGATACAAGAAGGATGCAAGTGTATCGTCGGCCCGGAAATACTGATAGGCTCAGGTGCGTTCAGGAAGTTCATCCATACAGCGGCTCAATAGTTATGTTATGGGCGGCTATTATGAAGAACAGGCGAACTGAGCTCGTTTTTGTAAATGGAAACATGAATACTGAAAATTACATTGAGGATATTCTCAGAGCTTATGTCTACCCATTTGCACAAACCTTTGGCTTCGATTTTAGGTTAATGCATGACAATGCGCGTTCACATACAGCTCGGCGAACCAGTTAATACTTTGCAACGGAGAACATCCGGGTATTGCCCTGGCCTGCACAATCGCCAGATCTCAACCCCATCGAGCACGCATGGGACATGCTCCAGAGACGTGTTTTGAAGGACTTGGACGGAGCGACAACAACCCAATAGCTGAAGGATTTGCTACAATTCCATTGGGAGCGAATACCGCAAGATGACATAAACAGTCTCATTAATTCAATGAATAATTGTTGCCGACAAGTTCTCAATAGCAGAGGAGACCATACTTTGTATTAAATTGTTCTATTCTTTCACAATAAATACGTTTTCTTTAGAAATTTCATTTTGTAAATATAAAGGTTTGGTTTCTTATGTATCTTAGTTTCTACAGTATATTCTAATATTGTTCATTTCTGTTATTAAAAGAACTTATAAAGACAACAGCTGTTATTTTTACATCATATAACCCTAAAGATATTATTTTAAAACCAAAATACGTTATAATGTGAAGAACCATCCTAAAATTTAAATTAGTACATGTTGCTTAGACTTTTTTGATGAGTGTATCTAACAGTACCGTGGGAATTCAGGGCGGATTATGATCTGGGTGCAGTTTTAGGATAAGGTGCTTAACTGTAAAACCTCGACGTTATAACTGCCTAATAGACATGTCGAAAATAAATTCAAAAATACTCGTGTGTAATTCACACGCGGTAGAAGTGAAACCTTAAAAAATATATTATTTGATATCTATAGAAAAGATTCTGTCACATTCGTTCTCACGTCCTATATTAGACGTATATGTTTGTCTCTTTTTAATTATACTTTTTCGTTTCATCAAGTATCAAATCATAACGAGGTTAAAGATTTTTTCACTTCTATACAATAAGAACGTAAATCTGGTGAGTCTGTACTTTTTAGGTTATTGTGAACTAGCCTCTGTCCGTGACTTCGTTCGCGTGGAATAAAGATATTCCTTATTTGTAACACGCAGCGGAAGCTCTGAAGAGGAAAAAAATCCCGATTTTGAAACATTTGTTATTGGTGCTCCGCTCCTATTGGTTTTAGCGTGATAATATATAGCCTATAACCATTCTCGATACATGAGCTATATAAAATTGAAAGGATTTTTCAAACCATTTTTCGGACCAGTAGTTGCTGAGATTACCCCCTACAACTTCACAATGTCATAAACTCACAAACTTTACCTCTTTATAATATTAGTATAGAAATATAGATAATGTGTTGCAGATATCTTGGAATTAGTAATAAAATACATTTCAATCATTTTTAGATATGTCTCTCCGGTTTAAACACGCATCAATGCTTAAGTAAAGCATTGCCAATAAAACCAAGAAAATCATAAACACTATCCTCGAGTAACATCTAGTCTTTGTTTCATCAAAATTGGTTCACTCTATCAAAAGTTATTGTAATTTTAATGACAACGCGACTTAAGTACGAGAGAAAAGTAGATAATTAAATGAACTTCATATATTCGGATAATTTTATTAGACACTGATTTTTTTTTACATTAGGTTTTTTTATATTAAAGGAAGCAAATGAACTGGTGAGTCATGTGATGTTAAGTGATCACCACCGTCCATAGACACTAGCGACATCAGAGAAGCCGCAAGTGCGTTGCCAGCCTGTATATGGGAGAGGAGGAGGAGAAGGAAAATGAAAGAAGGAAAGAAGGAGGGAGGTGGTCCTCCGGCGCTCTCACTGACTGAACGAAACATAACAATGCAAGCACTGTTATTTCTCGTCGGTTTTCTGTGAGAGGGGTGGTACTACCCCGGACGAGCCGACCCATTCATGCTGAAACCAGTAATAGCTTCAGCGTGGCTCTACCGCCTAAGTTCCACGCGGATGGAGTCGCGGGCATAGCTAGTCGAAAATACAAATAAAAACAATAATAAATGCTCCATGTAATTGTTACTGAAATAAATTATCTTATTAAACACATAAATAGATTAGTAATAAACAAAATTGATTTATAAATCGTTGCATTACGGAATTTAATACTTAGTTAAAGTTTCCATGTTGGAATTTACAATAAGCTATACTTACAATGAAAGGATTTTGAATTGCGTTCCGATCGTGAGCAATAGATGTCTGTTCACCGGAGCTTCCTACAGATTACGGTACCATTTACATATGAAACGTTTCACTGAGCGCCAGCTTTAAAACTCTTGTACTTTTATCCGTATGGCCATTTCCTATATTCTAGCCTTTATTTAGCTTTAACACTTGAACAAGGATCTGATACTTAAAAATTTATTTGCAAGATCCACTTACGATTTGTATTTATGATCAATGGGTAACATTTGTCATGCTTATTGGTTTATGTTTTACTGATATTGTTCAGAAAGCAATTATTATACAGATTTACTTGATAAAATTGCATACAGTCTAACTATGATGATAATACGTCCAAATGCTTGGTTTGGTTAGATTGGGTTTGAAATAAAAATAAGTGAGAATGGCGAGTTTATGCAGAAAATTCTTCATTATACGTAAACCGTTTTCGTGTTTTAGCGATAACATGTTTAAATTTGAGACCATATGAAGTAGAAAGTTGTTCAGTTTTTGTGTGTATGGGCGTGGGTTCAAATCAAATTTAATGAGCCTAAATATACGGTAAAGAAGAGCTTTTTGAGGAACTATGTGGTGATAGTGGAATATTTTATTGATTTATTAACATCGAGGTAATAAGACAGAGGTGTAGCTGTATGACACAATAATATGACACAATAGAAGTGAAACTTTTGTATTACAGGGAAACATTTTAATAAAAAAAATCCCCAAAAACCAACTCACAACCATCACCCATTCAAGTATTGATTGCGAAAACAGGTGTCTTCGATTCTCTACCCGACACTTTCGTCACACAAAAAAATTGCCGATCAAAATTTCAAAACACTTCCAAAAGAAGGTTTACTTAAAAAAATATAAGTGTATTTTCTGTAGCTTTATCTTTGGTCACATTTTATTTAACATTTTGTACAGATTGGACCTATAATAATGTATTTAAAATATCTGAATTTGTAGCTATTATATACTTCATATGCACTTCATACATTTTTCATAATGTCCTAAAATAAATAAAAAACAATTTCTAATACCTACAAATACTGACCAGATCGACACCTATGCTGAATGAGAATTAATTAATTATATGGCATTTTCTTATATCATAGGAGGCAAACGAACAGGTGGATCACCTGATGTTAAGCGATCACCGCCGTCCATAGACACAAGCGACACCGGGGAATACTCAAGTGCGTTGCCACCCTTTGTATGGAGAAGGGGGAGGGAGGAGAAGGGGGTAGAGCGGGAGAGAGGATGTGGGCCTCCAGCGCTCTCAATGACCGAACGAAATGCAACAAAGCCAGTAATAGCTTCAGCGCGGCTCTACCACCTACAGATTTATTTGATGGAACGGTATGGCTAGGGCCAGTACTAGCGAATATTAAGCTGCTGCCGTATTTACATCATCTGGAATTTTGCAAAATAGAGACGAAACTTCTTAAAATAGAGATAACCAATTGTAAAAACAAAAATACATTGTCTTATCTCATTCAATTGTAAAAAACTTAGAACAAGTTAATTCCCAGAAAATATAAACCCTTTGTCTCCAACTTACCAAACATAGACAATAATTGACTATCACAAAATACAAAGGTCAATAAAACGAGATCCAATTTGTAGTAAAATTTAATTGACACGTCGAAACCTTTATTGTTTCTAATTTACAGAAGTCCGAATAAACCTACGGAACCTTTATTCCTCAAGAGTTGAAATCAGAATTCAGTAACTAACAATATATTTTCCATTACGTTATTGTTGATTTTAGGATATTATTGTCTGAATGACAAGTTAATAATGGGAAGTATTGTTTTCACTTTCCTCAGCCTTTTTACTTCAGCATTCAACGTCTTGTTTCTATTAATTGTTGTATGTGTGATTACACTTATTAGATTATTGACAAAACAACGTAAATATCGTGCCATTCAAAATTATAGCTATGATATTTTAAATTCTTCTATTACTAAATTACATCATACAAAGCCATTTTAACATAAAAGTATGTAAGTATTTTAGTCGCTTATATCATTATTCAAAGAAGTCTTCAGAATTCACATTAATTAATTAGATTAGTGAAGAAGTACTTAATACAGATTGAGAAACAAAGATAGATGGTGTGAAGTTTTATATAAAATAAACGCAATTGTATATATTTTTGCATGAATATGTACCAGCATATACTTCAATTAAATCTTCTTGACAATAATAACAGTCGAGAACATAATGGTATCTAGTATTAAATATTGATGGTAGAAAGTTATCTGGATAAATATAGATGGTAGTCGATAATTTCTTAAATGCACATTAGTCAACTAGTCTTTTCACCGTTGATGTGTTTTATAAGTAGGTAAGTGACAATTACAACAGTTACATATACATGACTAAAAATATCTATCTTTCTACAAGCTTTACAACAAAATATATAGTAATACTTACTTTTTTAAATCATTCTATTTAAATTTCTTGTAGCATAT
>JACEII010000045.1:3007448-3062390 GCA_014332785.1 Antheraea mylitta
GTCACCTGACGTTAAGTGATCACCACCGTCTATAGACACCAGCAACACCAGAGGATTCGGAAGTACGTAGTCAGTCTGTGTTGGTGAGGAAGGGGAGAGGGAGAGGAGCCTCTGGCGCTCTCACTGACCGAACGAAACGCAACAAGCACTGTTAATTCACGACGGTATTCTGTGGGTAGGTTGGTACTCGGGCGAGCCGAACCATTCATGCTGAAATTATAACTTCAGCGTGGCTCTACCACCTAACATGTGGATTTGTATAGTTGTTTGTTACGATTTCATGGCTTAACAACCCAACCGATATTGATGGTTTCTTTATCAAAATGAAAACGCTGTCGAACTGGAAAGTCTTTACAGCTTCACCGAACTAACTGTTACCAAGGGATAAGTCAAATCTTTACTAACGTAAACAAAAGCTAGTACTAATAATTCAGTTTATTCTTACCCTTTTGAATCAACACAATTAATGTTGTAATAATAACATTTTTGTTACGGCATTTAATACCATAATTGTATAATGTATGTTAGTGTTATTATTACTAATGGCTCTGAAAGCAATGGCACGAGACGCACCGTTATCATAGTTCAAGAATAAATTTCAAAATCATAATCATTTCTTTTAACCTAAATTAAGCATAACTTCACGCTAAACACGATTCTCTGCTTAATCTTTTATCTCCCGATCTATATTATCATTCATAATTATCAGCGAAAATAGAAAAAAACCTAAATTACATTTTCCTTGATCGTCCGCTTTTAATGCTATACGTATTTTGAAAGTAACTTTAAATTTATTAAGGGTTTTGCATACTCTAAACGCAAACAAAAGTATCGATTAACTTGTTCAAAACTTTGTAATTGCTTAAAGTACCTCACAATATATCTTGTATTTGTTTGGCTAAAGTAATTGAAAATAAGTTTTTGATTAAATTTAACAATAGTCAATTATATACTAAGCTGAATAACGTTTATACTCTTATACGTTTTAATACTGTTAGAAGTTAAGCTGTTTATCGTATATACTTTGAAAATTGCTAAAGTTTAAAAATATACCTTATGGAAACGACAAAAGAATTCAGTATCTCTTACATCGAAAACTTCTGTAGCTGGAATTATTAAGAATTCGAGCTCTTTTGGACATATGAGACGTGAACAGACGAACAGAGTCATATTTTAAGCGGGGAGTACTCCATTAGTGAACCGGGAACCCCTACCAATATTGCGGGGAGGATCTGCAGTGACAAGGGTATTCACCCCGCGTGCAACCAACCCCTCGTTTTTGTTATAAAATCAATATATTTGGAACAGGGTTCACCATTGTACTTGTAATTCGAAATAGACATATGTACCATCGTAAGTAACTAACCTTTAAGTTTAATTTTCTAATAATAACCAACTAGAAGATTAGTGAGCCGAATATAACCTAAAAAATTGATATCATATTATCATTATATCTCAGTAATTTTAAGATATTAATTAATATCGTAGTTCTCGTCAATATTTCTTTTATTTATATATATCATATATTTATTTAGCTGCTCTGAATGTTGCTGTAAATTTATTCTTTGCGTAATACAGTCAAGAGTTTAGTACAAAACAAATTGAAAAGGTTATTATAGTAATCCGAAATTATCATTTATTTATTCTAAAGTTGTTTCGATGATTTACATATAACATAATATATATTTATGTCTAATTTCTTTTTCTGTGTAACTGTACTCAGAGCGGTAAAAAAATTTTGCACGGACTACATACTTATTGTATTTATTTTATTCTTATTTTTCTTTTAACACAATTATATCAATATACGATATACCTCGCTTTGCCTGTGTGTTTCTGACGTGTAAAGGTTGGAATCGATTTTAAACATTTTTAGACATATCTGTCATGACCAAGATGATTAAACACGACAATAAATATTAAAAACATAAGACTAAAAAGCAGAAAATAATAATCGGACTACAAATTTACTTTAAATATTCACCGTTTTTAAAATGGATAAAAATTGTATAACAAAATTAATTGAATTTACAAGTAAAGTTTATAGTAAAAAGAAAACAAAATCGTCTGAAACAGAAACTTTTTCTAAACTATATTGAATATTCGTAGTAAAACATAAATTATTCACTTAACTATGGGTAAGAAAAATAAGCACTAATTTTGATATCTCTTTTTTTTTAAATATAAACGTTGTACTCAAACATACGCCTATGTCATTCCTACAATTCAGACCAACGACAACTCATAGGTTAAAATCCATCAACTGTTTAGATTAGACATCGTGTCAGTTAAATGCCATGTGGTGCCATTACCCCGTAATGAATATCTGGCGTTGAGTAAACTCACAAAACAGTATATAAATACATTAAAGTGCAGTAAAATTGTTAATGGCTTATGTGAATTATCCATTAATCAATTTTATGTTTTTCATGCATACTATGTTTTTCTTTATTTTATATTTAAATTATTTTAAGCCGTTTAAATATACACCAACATTCTGACAGATAATGTGGTGTAATAGTAATAAGCTCTAATACTGAATTGAGATGTGGCGGGTTCATTCCTTCACGTGATTGACTTTTGTGTGAAGAGAATAATTGTCAGTTTTATCTTTGGGTGTTAAATATCTGTATGTAAACACTTATATCAGCTTTTTTTTATATCATAGGCGGCAAACGAACAGGTCGGTCACCTGATTGTAAGTGATCACCACCGTCCATAGACACTTGCAATACGACGGGAGCTGCAAGTGCGTTGCCAGCCTGTGTTTGGTGAGGGTAGGGGTAGAAAGGGAAGAGGAGAGGGGGAAGGTGAGGAGAGGTAGGCTTTGACGCTCTCACTGACCGAGCGAAACGCAACTATGCAAGCACTGTTACTTCACGTCGGTTTTCTGTGGGTCGGGTGGTACTACCTTGGACGAACCGACCCATTATGCTGAAGCCAGTAATAGCTTCAGCGTGGCTCTACCAGGTTACCGTACTTAAAATTAAAAATTAGATAGCTAACAGCCATTTGAAGTTAAATTGCTATATTTATTTAATTATTTCGGTTCAAAGGTTTAGTTAAATCTATGTAATAGTTATTGCAATGATGAAATTGTATTTATTTAAAGTATTATAATTAGAACAAAGGAATCATATACTTTACGTTTTAGTTTTTACCTACAATTATAAACAAAGATATATTGATATTCTTCCGTTCTCTACGCGTTGTTATACAAAGTCTAAGCATTTACATTCAAAAGTAGAATACTCAAATACTGGTTACTTAACATTGTATGTTTGTAAAGTGCCAATAAACAAGTAACTAATACGCTCTCTTCGTACTTCCGTTCTAATTTCACTTTGTCCGAACACATCTAATAAAATATTCAAGAATTTCTTTTTTACTGTTAAAAAGTATTAACTCTAAGCAGGTCTGAAATGTAAGTACTCTTCTTTAATTTTTATTCAGTTTATGGTTATAATATACCAGCTTTAACTTCGCTAGCGTTAATGTCGAAAAATATGTTTCCCTCAAATAATAATAAAATAGTACTTATTCTTTGATGAGAGATACCCTGTTCTGTACCCTTTCAAAATTCATAATTCATGATTCAATTTTAAATTCAATGGAGTAGTGGTTAGTAGGTGGTAGAGCCACGCTGTAGGTGATAGAGCCCCGTCTGTAGGTGATACAGCCATGTTGAAGCTACTACTGGTTTCAACATGAATAGGTGGGCTCGTCCGGGGTAGTACCACCCTCTCACAAAAACTGACGTGAAGTAACAGTGCTTGCATTGTTGCGTTTCGTTCGGTCAGTGAGAGCGATGGAGGCCCACATCACCTCCTCCTCCCTCCCCCATACCCCAAACATAGGGTGGTAACGCACTTGCGACTCCCTTTTGTGTTGCTAGTGACTATGGACGGCGGTGATCTCTTAACATCAGGTGACCCGCCAGTTCGTTTGCCTCCCTGATACAAAAAAGTCAAACTGTAAGAGAGTAGCGAGCAAACAAACAAACCATCAAATTCATAATAATAGTTGAGATACTCAGATGTCAAGTTTCATAACCACGAATTTTAATAATACAAAAACGAGCATAATACGTTCTAAAATTATATCGCAAATACGATGCCTTAGACTGAATATGATTGGGCACCAAATTCGACAACAATGTAAATCAACAATACAGCCTGAGGTTATAAACTCGGCTCGAGGGCACTTAAGTCTAGCAAACTAACACGTTCACACTTCCATATAAGTCCACCGTTCTGTCGAACGAAACAATTTGTCTCAACCCTTGCCACTTCAGATCGGTCTTGATAGACCTTAATTGTACACAAATTCAATTTGTCTTCTGTTTCATCTCTAATATGGTATTTATATGTAGTATTATTGTAAAGAGGTAATTTTTTTTGTAATATCTTATCTCTGAAATTGGTAATCCTTTTTTTTTTTTTTTTTTTTTTTTTTTTTTTTTTTTTTTTTTTTTTTACGTGGGGAAATCCCTTATGGATATCCCACCCTCCCGGGGGAGAGAGTGGGTTATGTCCGACTCGCACGGACTAAAACCCCACGGTGTACCGACAGACCGTGATGTTGGGGCGGCAAGGGATCGATCTAAGCTATTCCCCTTAGATAGCCGCCCCAACGGTCCGCCCAGCGGAAGGTGGCCGCCGGGCTCCTACCTATAGAGAGGCAGCTGGGCACACACCAACTGCCTCCCCCACGTCCGCCAGACCTGTGCAATGAGGGGATGAGCCCCCCGACTGCATCCCCTCAGGTCCGGCTACGGTGGCAGGAGGAGTTGGGTAAAGCGCCGCCTCCTCCTGCCGGTCCTCCGATGGCGGAGACGCCCACTAAGGGGGTCCGCCTCGCGGCCCCTCTCCGCCGCCTCCTTTTGCGAGATGACTTCCTCGCAAAAGGAGGCCACTGCTCGCCATGCCTGCTCGCTGCCGAGCATGGACAAAACCACGCTCGGCAGCGACAAATCTTCTCCTACCGCCACCGCCAGAGTGCGGCGCTCCACCTCCCATGCAGCACATTCAGACAGAGTGTGCTGCGCAGTATCCTCCTCAGCGCCGCACTCGTAACAGGCGGCAGTCGGCTCCCTGCGAGCGATCCGGTGCAGGTACCACCCGAAACAACCGTGTCCAGTCAGCACCTGCACCAGTCTGAACGTCAGGGAGCCCCACTCGCGACCAATCCACTCCCGCAGGACCGGGCGGACGGCGTCAACAGTGTACGTTCCGTAGCGCGCGTCCGCCAGGTCCTGCATCCACCTCTCGACTGCCTCCTCCCGCAATTGCCGTCTCTTACACCCTATCTCCCTGGGAGCCGGAGGCTCCCCACTACGTTTCCTCGCCGCCGTGAATTCGTACACAGCGGCGAGAACACCTGCCTCCAGCTCCCAAGGAAGGGAGCCGGCGAGCGCAAAGGCCGCCGCCGAGGACACCGTCCGGTACGCCCGGATCGTTCTCAGTGCCACCGTGCGCTGCGCACTGCGCAGCGTGCGCACGTTGGCGGCACCGAGGGCGTCTGCCCAGACCGGTGCTCCGTAGGCGGCCATCGCCCGCACGACTCCCATGAAAAGTCGCCGGCACCCGGCACCCGGCCCCCCAATATTGGGGAGCAACCGGCCGAGTGCTGCCGCCGCCCCAGCAATTCGCGGACCGAGCCCCGCAAAATGGGGCTCGAACCGCCAGCGCCCGTCCAGGGTGAGGCCCAAATACTTCATTTTGGCCCCCACCCTAATCCGGGCGCCCTCCACCATTATGTGGGCCCCAGGAGGTGGCCCCCGCCGAGGCCCGTGGAATAACAGGGCCTCAGTCTTCTCGAGGGCCACCTTGAGGCCCAACCTCCTTATGCGCCTGACCACGAGGGTTGTGGCCATCGTGGCCAGGCGCTCCACCTCCTTCCAATTCCCCCCCCGGGCTACGACTAGGGTGTCATCCGCGTAACAGATTAGACGTGCTCCATTGGTAATCCTATTTTAAATATTTTTCACTAATAAAAAGTTACATTATCCTTGAGTGTGTTTTGACATTTTTTAAGAGAAAACTTCTATCGGCGCCTTGAACAGTGAACCGTCTTGCTCGGGTCTGTGACGTTAGATCGGGTTTATTCGGCTCCACTCGACATCAAACGCGCTCGGTCGATAGTTTATACTCGACTGTAGTCATCAGTAACCAGGCTTACTGTCTGAAAGGTGCATCGCTCCTATAATTACGCTCTTATTATTACATATTATAATATTAGGTATATGATAGTCAGTGTAGTATCTGAATTCGTATTTGAAGTTTAATATTGTGCATATACAGTTAGTACTTATTACCTAGGTTTACCTATTTACCTATTTTTGTATGTGATAGAGCCATGCTGAAGCTATTACTGGTTTCAGCATGAATGGGTCGGCTCATCCGGAGTGGTACCATCCTCTCACAGAAAACCGACGTGATGTAATAGTGCTTGCATTGTTGCGTTTCGTTCGGCCAGTGAGAGCGCCGGAGGCCCACCTCCCCTCACCTTCCCCCTCTCCTCTTCCCTTCCTCCACTACCCCTCCCCCTCCCCCCTCCCGCAACACAGGCTAGCAACGCACTTGCGACTCCCCTGGTGTTGGAAGTGTCTATAGACGGTGATGATCACTTAACATCAGGTGACCCATTTGTTCGTTTGCCTCCTATAATATAAAAAACCTTATTTAAAAATTTTCACTTCTAGCGTGTCGTTAAGCACACACTCACTTTTTTATATTCTTGTCATACTTTATATTGTAATAATACAAACGAGGTCAAGGGTAGTCACTAAGGAAGAACATATATTTAAAAATGGATCGTTTATCAAATAACCAATAGGTAACAAGTCAAGAAAATGCAACTAGGACCTTTAATGAAGTAGTTATTGTTACAGGTTTCCAACATCCGGCCTGAATTCTTGTGTAATGTGTTGTATATACTTTAGAAAATGTGACTCAATAAATTCTTTTGCTTAGTCACATATTAGTCAATGAATGTGTCTATGTTCTTGGGCGGGTTACTGACTATTATATTACGTATAATATTACGTAACGTAAAATAATATAAATATCAGAAAGTTGACGTGTGATTGAAATAAATTGGTTTAATTATGTAAAAGTACCAAAAGCAACATCGTGAGTTAAGGCGATACGTTTTATGGTTCATAAGGAAGAAAGGAACAACAGAAGAGAGTAATATAATGATTGTGAGTGTAAAATACGAGTTTTTTTTATGTCATATGAGGCAAACGAACAGATTTTAAATTATCACCGTCGTCCGCAGACACTTGCAACACTAGGGGAGTCGCAAGTGCGTTCCAGCCTGTGTTTTGGGGTAAGAGGCAAGGGAGAGGGGAGGAGGGAGGGGAGGCGGCCCTCCGGCGCTCTCGCTGACCGAACGAAACGCAACAATGCAAGCAGTGTTACTTCACTTCGTTTTTTTGTGAGAAGGTGGTACTACCCCGGACAACCCGACCCATGCGTGCTGAAACCAATAATAGCTTCAGCATGGCTCTATCACCTACCTTGTTTAATTGGGGCTCTACCTTATTTTTAAACAACTACAATACAGCAAGTTTAGACATGTAGTCAGTAAACACAGGAGAAGCTTGCAAGAGGGTATGATATTCACAAGCGAAGAACTATTACCGATCCCCAGATGGACAATTATTATTATAAAAATATATTTGGCCTTCAATACATAAAAGCTCGCCAGTGTACAAAAAAAAAAAGTGTGCAATAAAGTATTCATTCATTCATTCATTCAAAGCATATACCTACATTATTTCTGATTAAATAATTTGTGTTAGAAGTAACACACATCGTCTGCTCTTTTTAATATCATATAGGAGGCAAACGGACATGCGGGTCACCTGTTGTTAAGCGATCACCGCCATCCACAGACACTATAATTAAATAGATTTTTATATGTGGACTAGCTGCTCCTCATGTCTTAGTCTGCGTTGGTAATTACCTAAATGTAAGCACAAAAGAAAATAACATTTAAGATTAAATCTAGAGTAAAAATGTACTTTGCTTACAAAATTTCATTCGTCATACAGAAATCGTAGTTTCTTAAAACTGTAATGATTTTCTATTAAATGAAAATACCGCGATATTATTTTTAGACAAGGAGGTAAAAAAAAGATTTAATTTTAAACATTAAACCGTGGCTGATTGTTTTAAATTTTAGGCAGTATATAAGGAAAATGTTGCACTGCGCCCTTTCCTGCCAAAAGTGTCATTTCATAAGGGCCGGTAATGCACAAAAAAGAAATTTGATACGCATTTAATACGCAAATACCCTAACTTTTATAAAGCAAGTATTCAATACGTGTTCAACGTTTTTATAGTAACACTAATGAATAGGTACTTTGTTTGGAACGATCTTATGTTCTATTTATAACTCTCATTTTAGTTAAGTATATTCGTTCATTAAACAATGAAACGCCTACACAAAGTAAGACAAGAACAATCGTTATAAAAATCATTACTAAATAAATGTACAAACGAAACATGTTCACCAAATTAGAATTTTTATATTATTTTGCTTTTAAATATAACTTTTAACTAAGTTATTTTGCAAGTAATTTCTTTAAAAATATCGTGCTTCTTTGAGGTTAAGTTTTACAGTATATATAAATATAGAACGAGCTTCAAATAAGAGCGCTATCTATCTATCTATCTATCTTCTATCTATTCTTTCTATCTATTCTTTCTATTCTTTCTTTCTATTCTATCTATCTATACTATAATAAAACTGTAACAAGTCGAAATCTGTACATTAAATATTTTTTGAAAATTTTAATCAGGGTAGACTATGTTATCGATATAGAAGCCAAAAATAATCTTTTTACAATTTTTGTTTGTCTGTCTGTCTGTCTGTCCCTATGATCACGCATCACTTTGAAACTACTGAACCAATCTTGACGAAACTTGACATAGTGATAACTAATACTACGAGATTACATCAAATATACTTTTCGTCCCATAAAACGCAAAGGGTTCTCCAGGATAAAGGATTAAAGTCTAGAATCTAAACCCGTATTACTCTGAAAGTACTGAACTAATTTTAATTAAACTTAACACAGTAATAACTGTTATTACAAGGCTACATCCAGGATACTTTTTGTCCCATGAAACGCAAGGGGTTCTCCAGGATAACGAAAAACAAAAATTTGTAGTTAACGTAACTAGACTTTTTTGCGACACCTTAGTACAAGAGCCGGCAACGTTGAAAGAACAAGAATTTTAGAATACCTGGTTCTTTAATATATCAATATATATATTTTTGTATCATAGGAGGCAAACGAACAGGTGGGTCACGTTATGTTAAGTGACCACCACCCTCTATAGATACTAGCAACACTGGGGTGTCGTAAATGCGTTGCCAACCTGTATATTGGAGGAGAGTAAGGGAAGGCTAAGGAGAAAAAGAGAAGAGTGGTGAGCCTCCGGCGCTCTTACTGACCAAACGAAACACTACGATGCAAGCACTGTTATTTCAAGTTGATTTTCTGTGAGAGGTTGGTATTAGCCCGAAAGGACACTTGGTAGCTGGTTAACGTTGTATTTTTAATGCGCATTTTGATTTAATTAATTTTGATTTATGAATAGGTTTAGGAACATTTTTTTTTTCAGTAACTTTTAAACACAATTAAAAGCATGAATTTATCACAGTCAGACACATTTTTCTATAAACAATCATAAATATACCCGCTGATATATTTAATAAATAAAAATGATAAATTTCAAACCAATTATTTTTTTTAGCAAAAAACAAATTTCATTTTTTTAAACATAATTGGTATTAAGATTTCGCCATATACAATGAAACAACGATAAACGTAAATGTATGACTTGGGATTGACGCCATCTTAAATATATGCGTCGATTATCAGGCTATACGAAACCAAAATACCTTGGGTCGGCGAGGTGAAATATCTCGGCGTCACTTTAGATAAACACTTAAATTTCGATTCACACACATATAGAGTGCGAAACAAAGCCGTTATGGTCTTGGGTCGTCTCTATCGTTTGCTTTGTAATTAGAGTAAAATGTCCCCCAGACATAAACTCACTTTATATAAAACTTGCATCCGTCCGATTATGACGTACAGTTGTTCGGTCTTTGCACATGCGCAAAATCGTATTCAAAAGTTGCAGGTTCTCCAGAACCGAGCCCTACGTAAAATCACGGGTCCCCCATGATACGTCCGGAATAAGGATCTCCACAGGGACCTGGAGATGCTTTCTGTTTGGGCGTATATAAAATCACTCACACGTATTATTTCGAATAAGCCGCGAATCATCCCAGCCCTTTAGTGGTATCCGCCGCGAACTATGAACCCGTACCCAACGCTGCGCAGTATAGGAGACGACCGCGTCACATTTTACCGACCCTCCTAATTCAATCACGTCAGCGAAAGATCAGTACCAGCCTATCTCTTCAAACAAAGCGTGTTCACGCTCACGCCCGCATAACCACAGATCACGCCGCCGTGGTCTGGGGATAAATTTCGCTCCCACACACCAGATTAGACCCCGCTCGGCAACGGCTCAAACCTAAGTCCGTTCGCTCGGCGAGGAGCCCTTGAATACTCTGCTCACGCGATACAATGCCACAAATCTTTACATCAATGCTACAACATCACACACATCACCTATATACACGTGCACGCCTACACGCTTACACGCTGTTTTTCTTTTTCAGAGAAATAGACGACAAAAAGTTCTACCCTTATTTTTCTCCATCCTATCCTATCTTATATAGTTAAGAGACATTTTTCCGATACAAAACACATACAGGAGTTGTTGAGGCACACATGCCCGGTACACATGCATGTTTCAATAACTTATATACGTATATCTAGATAGATTAGCTTAGGTTAGCTCAGATAGGTCGCGATTTTTGCACAAAACAGGCAACAGCCCAAGCCGAGGTGTGCCGTGCACACTTGAGTTGGTCGCCCAAACATCCCAAGTCGGTTGAGTGCTTTCAGCGCTCGCCTCAATAGTTCGATGAAGCTGTAAAGACCTTTCCAGGTCAACAGCGTATACATTTCGAAAAAAAAAATGCGTCGATAACATACGCTGCCACAATTATCGCTATCTTTATCGTGCAGCCAGTAGTACTGCACTAAACTATACCTATAGCTATATTCTATACACATATTATTTTTATAGCAATAAATCGGTTTAAATATTAAGTTAATAACTGAATTTGTGTGAAAGATGAAATTTGTACTTATTTATATCTAAATATAATAATAATAAAATTACTGCTATTCTACCATGGGTTAAGATTACTTTTATTTTTATTTCCAAAAAATAGCATCAAGCACATTATTGTCAATACCATAAATGTCTTTCAATAATAATTCCATTTTAATAATGTTTCAAAGTTAGTGAAAAAATACATCCTAAATTTTAAAAATCAATATTTTTGTCTGTAAAGGTACGATATACACAAATAAACGCAACTCTTACCGGCAGCCAGGTAGCCCGTTGTTCGGATGAATATAATATATAAAACTGGCTTGATTGATTCTTTCCGGCATGGCCTCTGCCTATGTAGGTATTTTCGCCAATATCAAGTGTGACAAATATACGATATAAATTTAATGCCAAATATTTAGTGTAACAATTTAGAATAATCTATAATAGAAACATATCAACATGAATAAATTACCAAAAGGTGATAGGTACTATGTTGTGAGTGGTACAGAGATTATTTATAAAAATATATTGGAAATATATTTAAAATACGTTTTCGAAACAGTTTATAACTCTTAGACAATAGTTTCAAGCAAGTGACAGTTGGCGACGATTCGGCGCGATGTTTGACGCTTCGATACGGTGTTCATATATTTTCTTTAATACAATGGAGTATAAAAAGGTTTTAATACAAGTTGAGAATAATTATGATAAAGTAAGTGGTAGAGATGTTTATTTAGTTTTATGTAGGTTAGTTTTTATCTTAATTGATCCTGGTAGATGTTTTTTTTTCTTCGAAAGACTACGCTATTGACCGAGCAAGGTCTTAACAGCTTCACCGGACTACAAACAACGGAGTATTTGATGATGCTACGAACGGGTACTAGGCTTATTTTAAAAAAAATTACATGTAATCTGGATATATGTTTCAGTGAATCCGTGGATAGTTTGGATTCACAATTGGAAACGGTAGTTGTGGCTGCAATCGGGTATCAGTTTTATTCAATTTTTTCGCGTTTAAAAATACAATGGAAACCAGTGATAACCAATTTGGTGCAGACGAAGTTGCACGGATCAGCTAGTATATAATATAATAGAGATATTTATATTGAAATACGTTTCGACAGTGTCTTCCATCGAATTCATTTTTGAATGAATTTCTCGTAATGCGATGAAGCGAAGGCCGTCAAGGAAATAGCGTAGCCAATTAAAAAAAACTAATAATTTTCTCATGTTTAAAAATCTCAAATACTTCTTAGAGTATAACAAGAAGAAACTTACTATCTACTGTCATGAAGCTAGTAATATTTTAAACATGTGATTCATTTATTTCACCAAAATTAATCATTGAGGTAAAGGACGCGCAAGGAGCGAGATACAGCGTCATAGCATCACGTATTGTATGTAGGCACGTGCTCCCACGCCGCGCCATTTTTACCCGATTTGAGCTGTTTTTGTGCACGTACGATTCTAATTTTTGTAGTTTTTTTAAATGGTGATTCATCAAATTTCGTAAGAATTTAGTAGTGATGATAAGTAAATTATGACATTAAAATATATTAATTTTGTTAATTAACTAAGAACCTTTAAGAAATTTAATACATATAACTAGCGGACCTTGCGGGCGTTATCCGCCCTGATAATAAAAAAAACCTTGACAATTTATATACCTAAATCTTTCTTATGTCACTTTATCTACTGGTGAAACCGAATTGAAATCCATTCAATAGTTTTTGAGTTTATCGTAAACAAACAGACAGACGTAGCAGAGGACTTTATTTTATGATTGATATTATGATTTTATTTACTTCATAGTTAGTACAGTGGTGTCACAATATACAGAAATTAAATCTATTGCATACGATCGATAGGTTGATATTAATGATCTTATTAATATATATAATTATTTGTTATCAAACAAACTTGTAGATTTCTGTATAAGAGTCCGCTTAGTCATTTCAATTTACAGCGAAGCTCGCCTGTGTCACAATGATATAACATAATTTGAAGTAGCGCAATTTATTTCTTCTAAGCAAAAATAGTCACTATAACTATTTACAAAAGGACGTAATTTGAACACGATTGATTAATAATTACAAACTCAATACTGTACTCAACTCAATACTTTATGACTCCGCTCTACAAGAATGAGGTGTACAGCCTACAAATGATAACCAAAACCAATCATTATGAATGGGCATACACATACCGACATTTTATAAATAGAAGTATAAAACGACCTAAATAACAAGCAAGCTGGGAATATTAAAACGTACAAAGGTGATTATACATGCTAACGGCCTTCTGCACGCTACTGCGGCCTTAAAATGGTAAATATTGACTTACTCCTGTGAAACGATTTTACACTATGAAGTTTCCACAAGCAGTATATGTTCCATAACACCTCCTTATCAATCAATTCGTCAATAGTATCAAATTAAGACATCTTTACATAATTATCTGATACAAAATACATATAAGAGTTGTTGAGGTATGTATGTATGCTTGGTACACATATATGTTTCAACAACTTATATATATATATATATATATATGAATAGTTAGCTTAGGCCAGCTCAGATAGGTCGCGAATTTCACGTATCAGGCAACAGCGCAAGCCGAAGTGTGCCGTGCACACTTGAGCTAGTTATCAAATAAAATCGGCTGAGTGCCTTATGCGCTCGCCTTAGTAGACCGGAAAAGCTGTTAAGACATTACAAGGTCAATAGCGTAATCAGATCAAGAAAAAAAAAGATTTGTTAAATGAAAATCATTTAACATCTATAAGCTAAGTATGTAAAAGTATATAGTTTATTTAGGTAAAACTTGAGTATATTTCGGGTGTGCAAATACACCGCCTTTAAATTAAATGAGCTTAATTTATAACCCTTTGTTTGTTTAATAAAGGTAGCTTTAGTTTTATTGTGCAAGCCTCATTTAACAGACCGTCGAGAATCGTCCAGCCCAGGGGAAAAAGTGAATTAGATATAATCCATATTAAATCTTTTTATTTCGCAGGTTCGTATCATTTAAGTTAATATAGTATACTTATTACGTTATCACAACCCGAACATACTCTGTTATCCATATAATTAGATTTTTAATAATCATACTGTAGAGAGGTCAAGAACATTTGTCTGAAATAATATTTATCTATTATATTATTTCACATAATATATAAGTGTTTGTACTATAATTAAGATTACCAGATTAGACCCCCCTTGGCTGCGGCTCAAGCCTAGGTCCGTTCCCTCGGCGTGGAGCCCTTGAGTACGCTGCTCATATGTTACGATGTGATACAGTGACACAAAACCTTACATCACTGCTACAACATCACACACATCACCTATACACACGTGCACGCCTACACGCTTACACGCTGTTTTTCTTTTTCAGAGAAATAAATGACAAAGAGTTCTACCCTTATTTTTCCTTATCCTATCCTATATAGTTAGAGAAATTTATCGACACAAAATACATATAGGAGTTGTTGAGGCACGCATGCTTGGTACACATGCATGTTTCAATAACTCATATATGTATATCTTCTACCCTTGAGTTAGTCGCCCAAACATCCCAAATCAGCTGAGTCCCTTTAGTGCTCGCCTCAATAGTTCGGTGAAGCTGTGAAGACCATTCCAGGTCAACAGCGATTTCCTTAAAAAAAAAAAATTAAGATTTGATGATGTATTTTTCGTGATTACTGACAGTAATTGTTAGAAATATTTTAACTGTAATATATTTTAAGCATTGTACTAAATTATAAAGTCTATTAACCTTGTAATCGTTAGCTTTTATTTGTACTCGCCTAATAGTATTCTCCACAGTTAAAATTGCATTATATTAAAGCGCATATTGTGCATATCTGATTAAAATTATATTATTAGTAAATGAAAACTTTAAACATTGAAAGCCGATTTTATGTTTGATATGGCATTGTTATTTTTAAGGATAAAAAAGAGGAGTTGTAAAGAAGAGAAAGACGGTACAATTTAGGGTATATTTATATATATTGTAGTAAATGATTATATTCGAAATATCAATTATAACTAATAGATAATTTGCTACAAATCCGATTTCTAATATATATTTTTAAATAACAGACTCTTAAGAAGTTGTGTATTATTGAATAGATTGCCTTTGCCATATTTTCAATCCCTAATTTTGCTCATCGTAAATTTTTATTTTGTTTATTATATTATAATAGTAAAAAGCATTAAGATAAAGTGAAATAGTAATGGAATTTTATTTAAAAAAATAAGCTGAAAGAAGTATAAATATATTTTCTTTAGGTACAACAAATTGAATTGGCCATGGAAAGTTATCTTCGCACAGTGTTAGTTGGCTGTTAAGTCCGGGACTTAGCTTAGTCACCTTAAGGCTAAAGTGGGATTTCCTTATCCCACCGTATTGTGGTCAATTCGGCCGCCAGCCTTACATCAATTAGCTCTGCGTTCGCGTTGGATTACAGTTTCATTCCAAACTGCATTATATTATGATAAGGGTTTTCTATTAACCTAAGACCTCATTAGTTAAACAAATTATTTTCATATAAGTTTAAAATATTGTTTAATTAATTTGCTTTCAGGTCCTATGTTTATGACGGCGGTATAAAAAATTGTGTTTTGTGTAGAAAACTGAAATAACATTTTAATCATTTATTTAATTGTTTTATTTGAGATATATGTGTTTACACCGGCATTATAATCATGGATACATGTATCTAAATATTAAATTCGTTATCCCATAGATTATCTGGGTAATTTGCAGTATAATTAGAGAGATCCGTTAAAATATTGCCAAAAATTGTTACATTTCTCATTAAAATATTTCGACATACGCGCGTTAGTATTAAATTGTACCATTCATATCAACAATTAAATTTAAGTGAGTTCCTGATTACAAAAACTGTTTGGACTATTAAGTTATGTCCTTGATATCGGTAATTATAACACATAGCTAAATGTATGGACATAGTAATATTACTTATGTCTTATTCACCCAATTAGGCCTCTCACAGCAGCGGCTCAAGCCTAGGTTCGATCCCTCGGTAGGGAGCCCTTAAGTGCGTTGCTTGCGCGATACGGTGACACACAAATATACATCACTGCTACAACACTACACGATCACCCCCACACACGTGCATGCCTACACGCTTACACATGAAAGTGGAAGGGTTTACTTTTTTTCCCTTATCGAACTAAAAAACTTTCAATTTTCCGATAATAAATATATGGAGGAGTTGTTGAGGCGTGTATGCTTGGTACACATATACGTTTCAACAACTCATACATATATGAATAGTTAGCTAGGTTAGCTAAGATAGGTCGCGATTTTGCATGCAATAGGCAACAACCAAGCCGAGGTGTGCCGTGCACCCTTGAGCTGGTTGCCAAAATAAAATCGGCTGAGTGCCTTAAGCGCTCGCCTTAGTAGTCCGGTGAAGCTGTTAAGACCTTGCTATGTAAATAGCGTAGTCATTTCGAAAAAAAAAAACTTATGTCTTATCTATTCTTCTATACTAATATTATAAAGAGGTAAAGTTTGTGACGTTGTAGGGGGTAATCTCAGAAACTACGGGTCCGATTTGAAAAATCCTTTCAATGTTATATAGCTCATTTATCGAGGATGGTTATATATATCATCACGCTAAGACCAATAGGAGCGGAGCACCAATAAAGAATGTTTAAATATCGGTGTTTTTTTTTCTTCTTGAGAGCTTCCGCTGCGTGTTAGCGTTAGCTCAAAGTAACTATTTTGACGTGAACGAAGTCGCGGGCAGCAGCTAGTTAGATATAAGTAGGTAGTATTCAAATTATATTGTAAGGTATCAAAACTTCTAAAGTCTATAACTTAAATTATAATATAGTTATTCGTTGTCAAGCTCAAACTAATCACTTTTTATTAAAAATTGACTAATTAATTTCGAGTACTGAGTTGAGAACCTTATCGCTAACTTTATAGTTCAATTTTAAATGTTAATTAAATAAAGCGCTGTTTAGGAACATTCGACTACATTCAGTTTTGTCACTGAAGTCTGAATACTAATTATTTAACGTAGTTCAGTAAAGTAACATATTAATATAAGAAAGAAAATATTGATGTGACAAATATTATTAAATAATCCTATAGAAATAACGTTCCTATGTTTTATTGTAGTGTACAGGTCTCATCTTTAATCTTGTTGTGTATTCTTACGCTTTTAAAACATATCATTCATTAGAGTATGTCTTGCAGGTGGTTGAATACGAATGAAGTCCTAGACGTACTATAAAAATGGTATATTGTGTTGTTACCCACTGACGGCCTTGAGCAACCCCACGAAATAAAATACAAAAAATGAATTCACTGTTCAAACATTTGTACCTACTTAACGTGACATTTAGAGCTAATAATTATACGTTTCATTCGATCTTTTACCTAACTTTCGTAGAATCTTAATTTGTGCATAATATATGGTTAAAACTGTATTATAAATTCCATTTACAAATTGCCGTTTGGAAAGTTGCTTGTTGCATTAGTCGATTAAGAGGTCGAATTAACTATTCATAACATACTCATGCTAACTACAAAATGGTCAAGTCTTCTTTGTTATCTCTGAAATCCAACCCTGATTGTCCAAACTTTTTTATAAACCCTGTTTCTACTACAGTAAAAAATTAGGAAAAAAACTATTATTAATATATAAATATTAGTACATTTTTATAAGTGTTCAACAAGTATAATAGAAGCATTAACCCTTTTAAATTTTCTCCTATTTTTTTTGACCTAGTTTAAAATAGTAAGAAACAAATAAACACATAATAAGATCATTTATATTCTACAATAATTTTGTTATTGAATAGATGATGAAGGAAATACGGAATGTGGTAAGATTTGCTTTAAGAATAATGTACTAAACAATGAATTGGTTTTCTTTTAATATCTTCCGTTCTCTGAATATCTCTAAAAACTAGTGAGCGCCCAGTGGTCGACATTCGACCATAGTTATTTGATATTTTAGAGTTTGAACTTTATTAGGGTTCTTTTGTCAGAGGGTATATTTCTATAATCAAAGGTTTTCATCATGGCTACTTAGTTATTTGCCATGATCTTTAATTATATAAACATAAAAAAAAATCTATGTGTAAATGAAATTTGAAATTAATTATAAATTTGAAACCAAAACCACGTGCTAAAGCTCTCAAATTTTAAGCAAACATAACTTTACGAAAATAATGGAATTTATCGCAACCCATTACACAGTTTTCAATTAATTTTACACGACACCATGGGTGGGTGGTATTTTTGGATGATATTGAATTAAATGTAGTCTGTTCATCATGATAAATAGTGATATGCCCAGTAACATCGTTTGGAAAAGTAATGGATCCACAATACATTCAAATGGTGAATGCAAGACAAAGTTGTTTTAATACTACCGATAGCTTTTGAAAACAAATTCTTTTTTGTTGCTACATGAGGTTGAATTGCAACGTTGTAACCGCGGAGGTATAAGTCATGGATTACTTTTATGAACAAAATTCTTATTTTGATTATACAAAGTATTATTTGGCTCATTTTTTTTATTAAATCATCGTTTGAAGTGAGTTCACCATAAAAAATAATAAACATTAAAATAATAGTTATATTTTATTATATCATTTTTGAATGTAGGATGAAAAATGGTAATTAAAACGTAAGAGTTAAAAAATACATATAGTCGAGCATAGCAACCTCCTTCACAAACTTTTTTTGAACTTTGTAATTATTGACGGCTGTCAAAATATCTTTTTTACTTATATGTGTGTATATGTTGTGTAAAACTCAAGCAGTAGTGTGAGTAGTGCATATTTTAATAAATTTAATGTACTTCTAATGCGTTTTATATAAAATAAACGGCTTTCTGCACTTCTCCGCCATATAAACTTTAACTATGCCAAATTTCAAGTTCACCCGTTGACGGGAGATAGGTTAAAAAGGGATACAAAAATTTTGCTTCACGTATTAATATATAGATAATTAACCCAGATAAGCCTACTATCCTATATTTAGGACAGTAGAAATAAAAAAAAAATATCAGAATACCCTCTTTATCTAAGATTATTTAGTCTTATGATTTGCAGTAAGAACCGTGTCAGCTTTATTAGAAAAAATAAAAAGACAGTTATTTTAACAGTTTTTACCTTATATTTTACCTTATAAGTGTGTAATAAAAGTGCGTTGCAGACATGGCAAATGACAGGTATGTATAAAAAGTTATATTTTACTCGTGAGTTGTTTTTTTCTGTGTTAATATCTAGTTGATAGCCTTAACTTTTGTACTAAATAAATATTCTAGCAAAATAATATAAATAAATTACGTATAACTTGTTACAAATACTAGCGTACTATATATAGGACAGTAGGATAATATACATGATTTTAGTACAATAATACAACTTTTTCTTTACAGACCGTTAGCTGCGCATGAAATTTTAGATGCTTTAGAAAATGTTTCTGATAATGAAGAAGATTATAGAGAACGACTGATATGTATTCTACCTCCTCCTGTTGATCCTGACTGTCTCACTGACGAAGATTCGGGTGAAGAAGATAATGTAACTTTGAATAATTTGCCACGAAACATTCTGCTTCAACCGGCTGAAGTAATGATTCAAGGGCAGATTATGGTGAGTGATACAGAAGAAGAACCTTCTGATTCTACAGGTCGAACTAAACGTAGGCGTACCTACGCATGGAGAAAACGGGACTTGGCAAAAAATCCCGTGAATTGGCCAGATGTTCAAGGCGCTTGCCAAGATAAGCGCCCAATTGAGTGGTTTGAAAACTTCTTAGATGAAGATGTTATTTCGTTGTTGGTGTCAGAGAGCAATAAATATGCTGTCAAAAAGAATTTGCCTGGAGACATAGCCACTGAAGATATGAAATGTTTCATCGGCATATTGTTGGTTAGTGGTTATTCATGGCTCCCCCGTAGAAGAATGTATTGGGAAAACTCCCCTGATACAAAGAATGAATTGATCAGCTCGGCTATGACTAAGGATAGATTTGACTTTATTTTTCGCCACCTTCATGTCAATGATAATCTGGATTTGCAAGACAAATTCACAAAAGTACGCCCCCTAGTTACACTTCTAAATAAAAGGTTCTTAGAGTTTTCTCCTCTTGAAGAGCATTACAGTGTAGATGAGGCCATGATCCCCTACTATGGTAGACATGGCTGCAAACAGCACATAAAAGGTAAACCTATTAGGTACGGGTTCAAAGCTTGGGTTGGTGCTACACGGTTAGGGTATGTTTTATGGATGGAACCATACCAAGGTGCTACAACTATGTGCAATCCAATATATAAAGAATTGGGGCTGGGTGCAAGCGTTGTTCTCACTTTTTGCGATGTGCTGATTTCACGTGGCTTCGACCTTCCTTACCACGTAGTTTTTGATAATTTTTTTACTGGGAGGCCCTTTCGGTTATTCCTCAATCGAAGCAAACACACTGTCGTCAATGTCACAAAAAATGTTTGACACGTTGCAAGAAATGTGATGTTGGAGTGTGTGTCAAGTGTTTTGAAACATATCATTCATAAATAGTGTTAATCTAGTAAATTACATATAACAATGGGTAATATAATCAATAGTTATCTAAAAACTACACTTTTTGATTACATTCTGTTTTGTCATAAATGGTCTTTTATTTCCTCTTATTATCCTACTGTCCTACATATAGGACGGCTGTTTCCCTGAAAGCCTTACACTTAATTTTTTTTTCATAATTTTTTTTATGTTGCATAAGATCTAATAAACTAAATAATGTAACTTTTTTCAAATTTTTAAAAAATTTAAGTTTCAGGCTTATCTGGGTTAAAGAACGGAATAAACATTTTCAATAAAGTATTGAATGGCCACACCGATTCAATCGCTATTAAAACAATAAAAAGTCAATTTACTCGGAAGATTTATTCAAATCCCAAGCGAAAAGTTCATCGTTCGTATTTAATTATGGCAGAGGTTGTCAATAACGCAAAAATAAAATCAATTTCCATTGGCATCGGCGACATCATGCGCCCGCCCGCCCCCGCGCACTCACCGCCAACAACTACAATCGTAATGTTGTTTATTTATTTCGTTCTAAAATTTTCAAGCGAGTAATAATCGATTATTATTCCATTAAATATATTTTGAAACTAACTTTGTGATATCATAATTTATTTTATTCAATTGATCTGCATTGTTGTAGCTAGAATTTTGTTTTAGGAATCGACTCATATGAACAAAATGATAGTTTTAACCGTTGTACGCGCATAACTCGTAAACCACTGGGATCTAAATCTAGATCATTTTGTGCTTAGATACTTGGTTCTTAAAATATATCTTGACAACTTAATTAAATATAAAGTTGTTAATCTTTTAAGATACTACAATTTTTTTTAAGAAGAGAGAGAAGAGATTACAATTTACGCGTTCAACAATACATGTTTTTTTGTCTTGATGATGTGGAACAAGCGGTGTTGGGTTAGTAATAATATAATATAATAAGTTAATATATATTTAGTTTTTATAATTTTGGCTACAATCTCATCTCATTATTAAATAATGATATGACTCAAGATTGTAACATGTTTGACATAGAATAGGACTGACTGAAATGCAACTGACAAAAGACGTCTGACAGCTTGGTGAATAATTTTAAGATTTTCAGATTAGGATTAGTATGTAGCCAGACGAGAATTACGACAAGCTAAAATACCATGGTTTCAAGACGACGTGTTCCTTCATCATCATTTGAAAAAGCATAGTAATACGAAGGACCTTTCTTTACAAATACTTTGAAAATTATAAGAACCACTAAATTTTTATTTGACCTTCGCAACCTCAGTATGCACTAAAAGTTCATCGTTCCACATGGTGTTCGATATTTTGGTATTATTATTAAAATGTAATGTAATCACATATTTCAAATTATATTTTAGGTGTATAAAATATTTTTTTTAAATAAAATTTAGTCATACAATTTTAATGAATATCAGTAAATTGTCAAATCAACCATTTTAAATCAATTTAGCATATGATTAATCTTATATATCTATAAATTCTGCATCCGAGTGATATTTGTAAGAACTTGTCAAATTACTCATTTGATCTAACAATGTGGCTCATAATAAAGGGTGTATATCTGTAAGAATCTCTGATGGGCTTTTTGTCGAAAATAAAACTATTTAATTATATATTGACTTGCAGAATACAGGCTCAGTTTGAAAGCCATTGTGAAAATGTTTGAAAGTAATAATAATAAATTACATATATATGTTAGAATTTTGAATCGGTTTATTCGATTATATCCAGCTCATATAAATTGCCAAATTATAATAGGGTATTTGTAAGTTTTCACCTAACTAAGCTAACTGATGCATCACATTTTTTTATGAAACCTTATCTGTGTATTGGGACAACTGCGTCTGAGATTTTTTTTTTGTAATTTCAAAACATTAACCAATAACCAAAAACCGATAAATAATCTAATCGTTTCGAAGATCAGCCAGCCGAAATAAACAGTCAGATAAAACATTTAAAAATTGCTATTTAGGTAGTAAGAACCTTATTTACTTTCATATTTATTTATTAAGAAGCTGTTATTATAAACAGACATTTCAATTTTGTTTGTTTATATAGATTAAAAAGTCCTATCCGCAATCAAATAATTTAAAACAAAGCAAATGAAAGTTATAAAACAAAAAAAGAATCATTAAAATCGGTTTACAATTGACGGAGATATCTATTAACATACATAAAAAAATATATACAACCGAACATAGAACCTCCTTCTTCTTCGAAGTCGGTTAAAAATTAAAATCAAACTATTCATAACAGATTATTAAGTTAACAACGACAAATGAAGCTTTCAACATTCCAAAGGGGTTCTGATTCTCTAAAAACAACAATATCGCTCGAACATTCGACAGAGTAAAATAACAAATACTACACGGCGAAATATAACGGCTATGAATATACAAAGACAGAGCCTCGAAAGCTGTTCGTACACAATTCAAATATTCAGCTGAACAATCAAGATCGCTCTGCCCGAGTTCCCATTGTTGCGTACGAAACATCATTATTGTTAGCGAAACTCCCCGATTTTACAGAAAGAAAGCGCAAAGCTATTGATGTTGGGTACATAAAATTTTTGTTGTACAAAATTTTAATTGTTTAGATATTCATTGCTTTTTCTAATTAATTAATATCCTCATTAAAACAAACTAAGCCTATGAGATGGGAGCACAATTACATATTTAATTAGAAAAACATTGTGGCGTACATATTCATCAACTTAATGTCATACGAAAATAGAACTGTAGCTGCATAATTGATAGACTAAAAATTTTAAAGTAGAGCAACTTCTAATTAAAGTACTAATTAGTTTGAGTACCTAGTTCTTTACGGTGTTGATTATTTAGTGTAAAAATAAAGCGTAACTTATTGTAATTTATGAAAACCCAGTCAATTAGTAGCTTATAATAGTGTAGTAGTGGTAGAGCCGAGCTGAAGCTATTATTGTTTTCAGCACGAATGGGTCGGCTCGTCCGGGGAAGCACCACCCTCTCACAGAAAACCGACGTGAAGTAATAGTGCTTGCATTGTTGCGTTTCGTTCGGTCAGTGAGAGAGCCGGAGACCCACGTACCCTCCCCTCTCCTTCCTCCTTCCCTTCCTGTCTCCCCCGCCCTCCTCCCAAACACAGGTTGGCAACGCACTTGTGACTCCCCTGGTTGTTGCAAGTGTCTATGGACGGTAGTGATCACCTAACATCAGGTGACCCATCTGTTCGTTTGCCTCCTATGATATAAAAAAAAATTACAATAAATAAGGGAAACAAGAACTATTTATAGGAAAAAATACTACAATAAATAAAAAAATAATGCGGTATATTCCATACTTAATAAAGAGGACGTTTAAAATATTGAGGTATTATTTCTCATTCACAGGCTACGTTTGTCAGTTTAACAAAATTTACGGTTCAGAACGAAGATTTCAAACTGCAAAATAAAAAATAATAAATTTATTTTCCGAACCCGAACATGTCACATCAAAGAAATACATAACATTCGTTTCTCCACTAAAACCCGCTACAAAATTCTCAGCTCAATCGAACCCGTTTACGGTTTGCTTCTAAAAAAGGTGAATTGAAACGGAAATGAAGTAACACTAACCGGTTTCTTTCTGGTGGGTGGTGAGCTTAAGTCTTTATTTCTTTTATTTTTGTCGTTATGACACTTACACTACATTATCGAGGAAGCATTTTTAAAATACATTTTTATATTCATAAAGTACGTACCTTGTTCAAATTTTAAGGAATACATTATCTATTTTACGGCATCCTTTATATTCAATTACACCTCAAAATAGTTCATTTTATATTGATAAATAATATTTTCCCATAATAAAAATATGAAGATAATAAACAAATTCATATTCACAACTTTCATTTTAACTGACTAGAACTACAATTTAAAATAAACTTCGAAAATAGCTGGGATTAATTTGCGAAATGGCTCGACCCAATTTGACGAGACTTATTGCTACTGGCTAATAGAGGACTGTTCAGGGTATTATATATATACATATCTATATATCTATCTAATACCTTTAAACGAGCAATTCTTGTATATTTTTATATTTGTATATATTCAGGATCTCGGAAACGGCGTCATTTATTTCCGTGAAACTTAGTAATTAGGTAGTTTCAGGGACGATAAATCGATCTAGGTAGATGTTATTCATAGAAAACTTTTTTTAACTGAGTTTTCAGGCAATGAAAAAGTACTGCTAGAATATAAAGGTAAATTTCGCTGCCGCTGTCAGAACCAAAATAGCCCAGATGGAAATCGGTTGCTTCGAAAATCCATGTAACCCCAGTTCGAATCCGAGGGACAGAGGAAGATATATATTTTTGTATATTTTTTTTTTTGTTGTAAAAGAATGTTAATTTTATAAGGCAAATATAACAGTTCATTTGAATTTAAGAATGTTTTTAAAGAACCGAGCTAGGCTTGGGCGCCTGGGTACTATACCTTAATATATTATCGCCATTTTACATAAATACTAAGCAGTAATAATAAAATTATCTAGAAACGAGTTTAAAGTGATTAAATTGCAAGGATAAAGTAGGAACGACAAATTTATTATTAAAAAAATAAGAATAGCTCACAATATAACCAGGTATGAAATATGTAGTACTCATAAAAAAAAACATTTTCACAACAACTAACTTGAAGAAAAAACCAAAGACTATTAAAATCAATATCGATACAAAATAAACTTGTGTCTATTATGCTGGTTAATCCATAGATTTAACCGGTTAGACTCCTAACTTATATCTGTGAGGCCTCAAATTAAATTTAGATAATAACAGCATAAGTTTAGATTAAATGTGATGGAGAATCAGTTTTCTCCTTAGTAGGTAATATATAAATCTAGGTTTTGTACCATTTGAAAGTAACATTATGAAAAGAGTAACTTACCATTGAAATCCTCCTTTCTTGTGCTAGTCTGTAAATGAATTTTGGGTTGACCAACATTGGATTGAAATATTTTTTATAAATTTATATGGAGATAATATACCAGTTTAAAACTTCTCGAATTGATATATTTCCCCGAACATAATTCGATTCATAGAAGGATAATTTATATGTATGCGAAGGTTATTGATAAAGGAGAAACTAATTCAAACAAAAAATACTTTTTACAATCGCCTCTTTATTTTTTTCTCATTTTAATGCTAAATCTCATATCTTTCATCAACTTAAAATTTACACATTCAATACCGTACACCGAACAACATTAATAGTGCTTTACATTATTATTATTTTACTATTAATTTAAGGGTATTTCAAATGTCTTTGGATATGATGTGTTTATTTCACACTGTATATACTATTTAAATAACATTACCTTATTTGAGGTTCAACAATTATGATATTATATGTTATAGATATTTATTTATATTCCGTATATTTATTATTTGGCGATCATAGACACTAAATACCTATTCCATTGTCACGTATTAATTTACACTTACATTCTTCAACTAATCAGTCGCGGACCCCAAACATTAGGATCCAAGTATGTAACTTTCCATTATTTATCTAAATAAATTATATTATACAAAAACTATTACACTAACAACCTGTGTAGGTATAAATTACACATAGCTTACGTATAGGAATTCTAGCTTAATATATAAATTTACATTTTTTACGATAGTACATTAGATATGTAACAATTTTTTGTTTCATTTTAAACATCTGTTGCACAGCCATCCTGAAAGCCGTCGTCTGTAGACGGCCTAGTAATGGTTAGGACACGTTTTAGTGCAGAAACGGGCGGTAAAACGGGCGGCGCACGTTGCCATACGCGAAGAGTGCGTGCACCGCCCACAGGCAAACCATAATCTGGTGGGTATGAGCTTTCAGTTGAAACTGCCATGTTCGTTGCTGGCAGCGCGTGTGAACGAGGAAAAGTGCGGCTCATATAACCTAACTCTTCCTGTGATCCATTTACGCTGCAATTTTCTATGATCGGCGTTCTATCGCTGTAATAAGCAGGTATAGCCGAACTAACAGCCCTAGACAAATTTCCTGCTTGATTTGCTTTCATTTGATCCCAGATACCAGAGGGATATAAAGAGTCAGAAGTTTCACGAGCGTATTCACCGCTTCCTGGACGTGTACTGCTGTCTGGCCTTGTATCATTAATAAGATCAGGATCAATTGACGCAGATACTGTTGGAGAGACCACCACAGGACCTCCGGCAGTCACCACGCTTCCTCTTCCTTCGTAATGATTCGTTGTATAAGGAATTTCATTTGCTCGAGGCGGTTTTATAACCGGATTACATTTCGAGTCATTATAATTTCCGTTTTCTTGTCTATTAGCCAACACTGCTACTTGAGGTCGATCTGTTGCTGTCGGATGCACTTCATTTCCTGATACGACTCGGTCTAATGTATTAGGCGTTTTGGTATCGCAGGCCGGAGTAGGGCGAAACCGTACAAAAGTAATAAGTAGAACCAGAGATATGACAACGATAACTAAAAACAACGCCGCTCCCAAGCTAGCAATTTGCGCGCTACCCAATGATGCCATCCCGACGGGAATCTGCGTTATATGTACAGTGAAATTTGCTTCAGCATTGCCGCCTTTATTTTCAGCAACACAATAAAATTCGTTGAAGTCTGATTCTTGTGTATTCGTAATTATCAAAGTAGATTTCTTTTTTGTTTCACCATCTTCATAAAAGTAAACTTTTTGGTGGGAATTAAAATTGCTTCCATTTTGAAGCAGTCTACCATTCCAATACCAATTAATAACCGCACTAGGTATAGCCTCGGTTTTACAGGTAATAGTTGTATTTTCACCTATCGCCGCTTCAACATGCCGGCTAACTGGTAAAATTTCAGGTTTACACGCAAACTCTTCAATAGGTAGTTCCGAAAATGGTCGATTGGCCAACCTTGTCGGTGCAAAGCAACTAGGGGTCGATAGCAATTTATTTTTCACCAGCCATAATTTTAGTTCTCGGAGCCGGCAGTCGCACGTCCAAGGATTATCAGATAAATCTATAGCCCTTAATTTTTCTAGTTTTTCTAATGAATTCAGTGGCAAATCACGAAGTTTATTATGATTCAACTTCAAAGACTCCAACGAGCGCAAGCTACTAAACGCGTCGGGTGCGATATCTCTTATGTCACAATTTGATAGATCAAGCTTAACGATATTTTCAAGATTACGCAAAGCATCGGAATGTACTTTCAATATTGGATTCTGAGCTAATGTAAGATCTCTAAGAAATGGGGCATCCTTGAAACTAGTCGCTGGTATTTGTGTTAATAAATTATGTGACAAATCTAATTCCACTAAATTAGTCAAGCCTTTAAAAGCTCTGTCATGTATTTGCCCAATATTACATTTTCGTAAATATACTCTTTGGAGATTCATTAACCCCGTCCTGGCAAAAGCCTCCTGTGGAAGAATCTGCAAGTTATTTCCTGAAAGGTCGAGTACTTGCGTGGCTGGGTCCACAGGTTCGGGCACTGTAATAAGCGCTCTATCCACACATTCTACCGTTTGTTTGCCTCCTTTCCACTTGCAAGCACAGACCGTGGGACAAGATCCCGGAGGTGCGATACCGGCTAAAATTGTTTTTGACACCATCACACTTATGGTCACAATAAACCACCTCATTATGGTAGCAATCCGATTTAAGTAGTCACTAAAATATGTATTTCATTACACGTCACACATCAAATCCGAGGCGAGTATGCACTAAATAAAAAATCCAAAATTAACAGTGCATTATGTAGCGTTTACATATTGGTATCGTATCACATCACTACACGAGAAAGTTGGCGAACGGCACATGACGACACGGTGCGCACTCACGACAGCTTTAAATTAACTGAGAGGGAGGGATCGTCTGAACGGCTAAGTAAAAAGAGTCGAACGCATGCGCTATGTCGACGGTACCCCTCGCCCCGCTCTGCGGCTCTCCTCGGCGACCGACTCGACAGAGCATGCACGGAATGAACACTGGAAAGAATTTGAAAAGTGTAATTTTCTACCTGGCTGTGACCGCAACCGATCATCCCGTTTGCCGGCCGCGGCCCGTCACGTTCATTCATAAATACGATGACTCGCTATAGAACGGAGGGGTTATAGTGAATGCTACTCTTAAATACAACAAACAATAATATCCACATTCGCTTTACTGCGGCAACTAAACTTCTGCAATTGTTATCTTATACCGTATCTTTTGTTATGGACACGTCGTAATGGACGTCAGGTAGTAGACTAATAATTATAAATAGCGGATCTACTGAGGCACAGTTTGTATACCTGCCACATAAAGTTTAAACAGGATGTGTCATAGACAAAGAGATTCCCATTCATTCCATTTTCTTTAACACAAGTAATCCAAAATCACAAATTAAACAACATCTTTTAACTTTCTAACAATTTAAATCGAATTGGTTACCATTTTATCACGATAACTTTTAATCTTTATCGAGTTTTAATTATACAAAAAATAACATTAAACTACAGAACTCAATTCACATTTTTATTATAATGAAAAATAACTTTGAAATATAATACGGCTTATGTATTATATTTCAATACTCATAAAATCAGAGCTAAAATACCGTAAATAGTGTTAAAGTGATGAACGCTCAAAGGAAGCTAATAAAATGAAATTAATCATTGGAGAGGTGGCACGCGGCTGGCGCTTGGCACGCTCCACCATATGCCAATGTCTTAGCATTCATCAGCTGTCTTTACACCTGGCGGCTGGCGGCTGGCGTATCATGTAGCGACGCGTGTTCCACACCGTCTGCTCTACACGCCTCACTAATAAGGTTTCAGACAGCTTTCTAATAAAATTACATCAAGCACTTTAGAACTAATGACAGGGAAGATGTAATTATAAATTTCGCAACTCAATAATATGCTTTGAATCGACGTAAAGACTGACATAATTAGATCATATTTTTCTACACGTTATACATTTTTACAGCGGACACAATAATATAATTGTTTTATCAAAAGAGTTTTTAGGTTAGCATGTTTAAATTTTTCTAAAAAATACGTTTATGAAAACAATATTTCGCTTATACACTCTTAGTAATTCACTATTTTATTCTAAAATGGAATATAATTAAATAAATGTATACATAAACCATATTCAATTTTTTGTCCCTACTAATAAAATGGATATTAAATATATCAATAAAATTACACTACGTAAGCTTTATATGTAAAAAAAAGCTGTTTAATATTTATTTGTACCTTGAACACAGTGTAGATTCACTTACAGCATACATGGAAGTCGATACATAATAATAATAAAAATACGAATAAATGTTAAAAAGCTAAAGTAAGTGTGGGTATCAGACGTCCAATATAAAATAGAAGAATATCTAACAATTTATTTCAGTATATTTGTCCTTATATTTTGTCCTTAATCGTGGATATTTTGTTTCTAAATAAATTTTAGTAACATGATTAATAGGGGGAGATATTTAAAATATATAACTGAGTACTCTCATATCGAAGTAGAAAAAAATCAAAATTATAAATGGACAGTTTAGAGTAGTCCGGTGAAGCTGTTAAGACCTTGTTAGGTCAATAGCGTAGTCAGTTCGAAAAAAAGAGCAGTTCGGTTACATGTCACACTAAATTTTAGACGTTCCGCTAATGACATCAAATTCACATCAGTAATTTTTTTCTCAAGCTTCTTAATGACTGCAGAACGTCCGCGGTAATTAACAGTTAAACGACCGTCCCAATTTAATGAATATGAGTTAGTTCCGGTGGTCAGCGTTCGTGGTTATTATTATGTGTACGAAACATCTAATATACCTAGTCATGCTTCCTTCAAATAATATTTTTTGAAGTAAAAATTTCTTTAGGCGCGTTGAGCAGTATTTTTGGCAGGAGATAAATTTGTAATTTCCCGTCATGACATGCTACGTCAGCGTGACCGGCCGTATTGCACTTGCGTCTGACTAGCGACGCTTAGTATAGCGACCTGTTTACATGTATATATTTTGCAGCTCATTATACGTTTGATCGATTAATAGACTATAGAAATGCCAGCCTGCTAGAGGCCCATTCATTAATTACAAAAGGGTCCTGAGGGAGAGGAAGCTTAAAAAATCTACATGCCCTTGTCTTGGGAAGGGCGGGAATAAATCCATTCTTACATAATATTTTGTTTAATATTCCAAATTTAGAAATGTAGTTCCATTTCGGATGCTCATTTATATTTGCTCTCTTTAAGATTGACTTTAAAAACTTACTTTTAATCATAATAATTATATTCCAAAGACTAACTGACCGGTGCTCTCTTCGTTGGGCGGTGAACATTTTTACTTTGATGAAATTATGAGTGTGATTCCGTTAGTACTGAGTGCTATGATTTATTTCCTGACTGCCAAAAGAAAAAATTTTTTTTTTCTCGAACTGTCTATACTATTGACCTAGCAAGGTTTTAACAGCTTCACCGGACTACTGTAAGAAAAGATCTTATGAAAACTATAAAGAAATAAAGTGACTATAAATGACCAATAAACATCACTTAATAATTTAAATTATTTTGTAATATAAAAAACCACTTTTTGTGACTGAAATACATAAGTTAGATATATGTAGTCTATGTCTTTTTTGTAGCCATTATCAGGCTCTACAACTTTTCTCTAGAACTCAATCATTTATCTCTCATCGTTAAGGAAGCGTTCGTAAGAAACGTTTTCGTTCGACCATTTTTTCTCAAACTGACTATGCAAATCCGACTACCACAAAAATTCTTTTGATTTTTCGGATTAATATTAGAAATAACGTGGCTTCAATAGGTAAAAGAATTTTCGAAATCGGTTAAGTAGATCCACTTACCCACTACAACCTCATAAACTCACAAACTTTACCTCTTTATTATATCAGTATAGACTAGGCTGTTGTATAATAATATGATAGTTTTTTTTTTTTTTATATCATAGGAGACAAACGAACAGGTGGGTCACCTAATGTTAAATGATCACCACCATTCATAGACACTTGCAACACCAAGGAAGGCTTAAGTGTGCTGCCAGGGATATGGAAGGGTGAGTATGGGAGAGGAGAGGGAAGAGGGGAGATGGTCTTCCGGCGCTCTCATTGACCAAACGAAATGCAACAATGCTAGCACTGTTACTTCACCTCGGCTTTCTATGAGAGGATGGTACTACTCCGGGCGAGTCGACCCATTCATGCTGATACCACTAATAGCTTCAGCTTGGCTCTACCACCTATAGAGAAGTAAAAAAAAAAGATTATTATAAATTATCTAATTAAAATTAAAATTTATTTAGCACAAACTTTAAATTTTAGTTTAATTAATCCTTTCCTAATAACATTTTATCATCCTGAAAGAAGAGAGGGAGGTTTCGAGAAATCTTATGTACCCTTACAAGGCGATAGGAATAATAAATGAATGACCCTTAGCCTCTCGTCAACTACTCGTAGATATAGGCTGACTGATCCCAAAACATCATAAATCAAACGGGACACTGTGATGGGTTTACTAACATGGTGGTAACAGCTATATCGGGTCCAGTTTATTCCAACCCACCCAAACAATCCAACCCTTTTTTAATTGACTTGGGGAAATAAGCAATCCAGCCATAGCATCATCCTTGATAACTTACGAGTCGCAAAAGGTAGCTTGTTGTAATGTAAAGCGCAATATGCAATTCTTCGTATGTAGTTCGGTGAAGCTGTAAAAACATTTCGAGGTCAACAGCGATTTCATTAAAAATAAAAACAAAAAAAGCAATTCTTCGTTTATCGGCTATTGGCCATCGTCGTATATGGTATATTTTTTCTTCAAAACAGATACAATAAGCAACTTCTTTACACAAAAATATGTAATATAAAGAACGCTTTTATGAAATACTAGTTGACCCGTGCAACTTCGTTTGCACCAAATTGGTTATCACGCGAAAAAATTGTTTTTTTTTTATCGTAGCACGGCAAAATGCCTGCACTATGCCTGATGGTAAGCATAGTACAATCCAAAAACAATAGCGACCACCGAGTGACACACTATCCATCGCTGGTCGCCACTATCATGCCGGCCTACAGAAAGCTGGATATGCACAGGCTGATCCCGAAACGCGTCGCGCAGAAGCGAGTCACTATTACGGATTTTTACGCCATGTACATGGTGGTTGTGACCCAGTCAGGCTGTAAAGCCCTACCACCCCGCAAATAAAACTGATACCGGACTCAGCCACAACTACCATTTCCAATTGTGAATCCAACTATCCACGGATTGACTCAAACATATACCCAGATTACATGTTTTTTTTTTTTTAAATAAGCCTAGTACCCGTTCGTAGCGTCATCTACCAGGATCAATAAAAATAAAAACTAACCTACATAAAACTGAATAAACATCTCTACCACTTACTTTATCATAACTATCTTCAACTTGTATTAAACCTTTTTATACTCCATTTGTATTAAAGAAAAATATATGAACACCGTATCGAAGCGTCATACATCGCGCCGAAAGTGTCAAATGTCACTTGCTTGAAACTATTGTCTAAGAGTTATAAACTGTTTTGAAAACGTATTTGCAATATATTTCCAATATATTTTTATAAATAATTTCTGTACCACTCACAACATAGTACCTATCACCTTCAAACCAAACCAGTTTTATACATCAGGTTCAATCCCTCGGTAGGGATCCCTTGAGTGCGCTGCTTGCGCGATACGGTGACACACAAATATACATCACTGCTACAACACTATACGATAACCCCCACACACGTGCACGCCTACACGCTTACACATGAAAGTGGAAGGGTTCACTTTTTTCCCTTATCGAATTGAAAAACTCTCAATTTTCTGATAATAAATATATGCAGGAGTTGTTGAGGCGTGTATGCTTGGTACACATATACGTTTTAACAACTCGTACATATATGAATAGTTAGTTAGGTCAGTTAAGATAGGTTGCGATTTTGCATGTAACAGGCAACAGCCAAGCCGAGGTATGCCATGTACCCTTGAGCTGGTTGCCAAAATAAAATCGGCTGAGTGCCTTAAGTGCTCGCCTTAGTAGTCCGGTAACTTATATACGTATATAAGTTATCGAAACATGCATGTGTACCAAGCATGCGTGCCTCAACAACTCCTATATGTATTTTGTGTAGGAAAAATTCCGTTAAACTATATAGGATAGGATAGCATAAGGGTAGAACTCTTGTGTCATTGTATCGCGTAAGCAGCGCACTCATGGGCTCCACGCCGAGGGAACAGATCTAAGCTTGAGCCGTTGCCGAGGAGGGCCTAATTTAGTGTGCGGAAGCGAAATTTACTCCCAGACCACGACGGCGTGATCTGCGGATATGCGGGCGTGGGCGAGAACACGCTCTGTTTGAAGAGACAGGCTGGTATTGATCGTTCGCTGACGTGATTGAATCAGGAGAGTCGGTAAAAATGTGTCGCGGTCGTCTTCTATACTGCGCAGCGTTGGGTACGGGTTCATCGTTCGCGGCAGATACCACTAACGGGCTAGGATGATTCGCGGCTTTTTCGAAATAACTACCTGTGAGTGATTTTATATACGCCCAGACAGAAGGCATCTCCAGCTCTTGTGGAGATCCTTATTCCGGACGTACCATGGAGCACCGATGATTTTACGTAGGGCTCGGTTCTGGAGAACCTGCAACTTTTGAATACGATTTTGCCCATGTGCAAAGACCGAACAACTTTACGTCATAATCGGACGGATGCAAGTTTTATATAAAGTGATTTTATGTCTGGGGGACATTTTACTCTTATGACAAAGCAAATGATAGAAACGACCCAAGACCATACGGCTTTGTTTCGCACTCTTTCTGTGTGTAATCGAAATTTAAGTGTTTATCTAAAGTGACACCGAGATATTTCATCTCGCCGGCCCAAGGTATTTCGGTTTCGTATAGTCTGATGGTCGACGACGCATATATTTAAGATGGCGTCAATCCCAAGTCATACGTTTAAGTTTATCGTTGTATATGGTGGTCAATAATGTTTAATAAAATGAAATTTGTTCTTTGCTATGGAAAAAAACAATTGGTTTGAAATTTATTATTGGAACGAAGTTCCTTACGGCAGGCTTGGAGGAGATAGCGATTTTGCTGCGCGACCGAACTGAAAAAATGTGATAGTAAAACCGTAATGAAAAGTGCATGGAATAAAACAGTTAAATAAGACGTGCGCAGGCGCGACAGTCGTATACACAAGCGAGTAGTGTATAATACCATTCTCTTTCTCTTTTTTTGTAATTATTTCTATTTCTATGTAATTTTATGTTGTCAAACAAAAATAAAGAGACATATTTTGTTATTTTAATTGATAATTTGAATTACGATTACATAAAATTGAGGACGATTTTTTTTTGCAAATAGTGTCGATTCTATATTAGCCGAAGGAACTTCGTTCCTACCTGGTGTCCCACGACACCACATTCTTTTTTTTATTTATAAAATATATCAGCGGGTATATATATGATTGTTTATAAAAAATGTGTCTGAATGTTTAATTGCATTTAAAAGTTACTGAAAAAAATGTTTCTAAACTTATTATTGATTAATCATAAATCAAAATGCCTATTAAAAATACAACGTATATAAATAAAAATATAACGTATATAAATCCTAAATTCTGTCTATTGATATATTTATAATTTCTGTAGGTGGTAGAGCCACGCTGAAGCTATTACTGGTTTCAGCATGAATGGGTCGGCTTGTTCGGGCTAATACTGCCCTCTCACAGAAAACTGACGTGAAATAACAGTGCTTGCATTGTAGCGTTTCGTTCGGTCAGTGAGATTGCCGGAGGCCCACCTCTCTTGTCCTTACCTTCTTTCCCTTCCCGTACCCTCCCCCATATACAAGTTAGAAACGCACTTGCAAATCCCCTGGTGTTGCTAGTGTCTATAGACAGTGATGGTCACTAAACATCACGTGACCCACCTGTCGTTTGCCTCTTATGATACAAAAAAATATATATTCATATATTAAAGAATCAGGTGCTCTAAAATTCTTGTTCTTCCAACGTTGCCGGCTCTTGTACTAAGGTGTCGCAAAAAAGTCTAGTTACGTTAACTACAAATTTTTATTTTTCGTTATCCTGGTGAACTCCTTGCGTTTTATGGGACAAAAACTATCTTGGATGTAGCCTTGTAATATCAGTTATCACTGTGTTAAATTTCGTTAAAAATGGCTGAGTACTTTCAGAGTAATACGGGCTTAGATTCTAGACTTTAATCCTAAATCCTGGAGAACTCTTTGCGTTTTATGGGATAAAAAGTACATTTGATGTAATCTCGTTATATTAGGTATCACTATGTCAAGTTTCGTCAAGATTGGTTCAGTACTTTCAGAGTGATGCGTGTGCATAGGAACAGACAGACAGACAGACAGACAGACAAAAATTGTAAAAAGATTATTTTTGGCTTCTATATCGATAACATAGTCTACCCTGATTAACATTTTCAAAAAATATTTAATGTACAGATTTCGACTTGTTACAGTTTTATTATAGTATAGATATTTGTAGTTCTTATTATTGTTAATACTATGCATTTTAATATTTGAATGTGAAGAATGGCTAGTTATTTTTAGACGTCATTTGCATTTACAAGTAATAATATTATCTTAAACAAAATTGTATGATTAAAAAACCATAATATTATGTAAATTTTATCTTCATTATAACCCTATAACTACAATTCAATCTACATAATTACTAACATTGGCATGGTAAGGATAATCTCAACGAGGAGGCAATTTTGAGCGCCCCATTCCAGATATACGATAAGGAAATGACGGCACTCGGTAAATTAAAAAGCACAGTCCAAGTTCGACCCCAATCGTAGCCCAGCGAGAAATTGTGTCAGCTATTTGCATTTTTCAGCACCTACATAACGTGACGCAATACGAGGTACGTTGTAGTTTTGTGTTACAAATCAATAGCAGGAAATATTTATCTGCTAACTACATGCATATCTCAATATTTTTTTTGTATGTATTTGTAGGTGGTAGAGCCACGCTGAAATGATTACTGGTTTTAGCAAAAATGGGCCGGTTCGCTTGGGGTAGTACCACCCTCTAATAGAAAACTGACGTAACGTAACAGTGCTTGCATCGTTGCGTTTCGTTCGGTCAGTGAAAGCACCGGGGGCCCAAATTCCCTCCCCTCACCTCTCCCTCATCCCCCTCTCCCGTATCCATTCTCCCAAACACAGACTGGCAATGCACTTATGATTCCTTTGGTGTTGCTAGTGTCTATGGGCAGCGGTGATCACTTAACATCAGGTAACTCGCCTGCTCGTTTGCCTCATATTACGTAAAAAGAATAAAAAATAATAAGATTTCCAGGTAAGTGTTGAGACGAAGACCGAAGCGCATGTTTTAATATATGCGTTTATAAGAATGCGTGAATCCCAAGAGTGTCTCCCAAGTCTGTTTTGAAATTATATACACTGTAGTACATGAATGTACTAGAATAACGGTTGATGAAGACTAAAAATAAAATATCAACAAGCGCGACTACACTACTATCAAGAGTGTAATCATCATATCAGCCTGGTAAAGACTCATTGTAAGGTCATAGGACTCTCTCCCGAAGGATGGTCACGATCGCCACGCTACCCCACAATGTATTGGCGACTTCAAACTCCAATAAATCTATTCTTCTATATGTTTCCACATATGGTGGTATTACAAGAAAATATCTGAGTTCCTGGTTTCCTTACAATGATTTTCTTTCACGGTCAACCGACAGTATTTAATTAATTTAATAAATACTAGCGGGCAGATATTTCTTTTTTTTTTTTCTCGAACTGACTACGCTATTGACCTAGCAAGGTCTTAACAACTTCACCGGACTACACTAGTGGGCAGATGTTGTCCGCCCTGATTATAAAAAGACCTTGACAAATTATATACCAAAACCTTCCTCAAGAATCACTTTATCTTTTGCTGAAAACCGCATGAAAATTCATTAAGTAGTTCATCGCGAACAGACAGACAGATAGACGTGGTTGGGGACTTCGTTTTATACTATATAATGAATAATGATAATGATATGCAAATTTTGACAAAATCTTTGGTACATAATGAGGTTTAAGCCTGTGGACGTCGAATTGACATTCCATTTTATTTTAAGTTTTATTATTTTAAATTTGTACTTTTAAAAGGCTACAACAAAATGCAAAACAAATAATTCTTCATTGTTTCAAATCAGTTTGCTTTAGCTTATTTTCGTTTGAAATATTTTTTTTTTTATTGTAGCACGGCAAAATGACTAATGGTAAGCACAGTGCAATCCAAAAATAATAGCGACCACCGATTGACACACTATCCATTGCCGGTGGCCACTATCATGCCGGCCTGCAAAAAAGTTGGATATGCACAGGCTGATATGTGGGGTGGTAGGGTTATACAGCCCGACTGGGTCGCAACCACCATGTATATGGCGAAAAAGCCCGTCATAGTGACTCGCTTCTGCGCGTCGCGTTTCGGGATCAGTCTGTGCATATCCAGTACCGGGTGACTTTCGTCATTATGGCCGGCATGACAGCGGCGACCGACGATGGATGATCTGTCTCTCGTGGTCGCCACTGTTTTTGGATTGTACTATGCTTACCACCAGGCATAGTGCAGTCACCTTGTCGTGTTACAATAAAAAAAAGGCTGATATTAGGTTCATGCTGTTTGTCCCTCTGCTTTGTTATTTCAGTACCAAAATACAAATAAAATAATACAGATATACTGTTTTATTTATTACTAGCTATTACTGGCAGCTTCGATCACGTTAACGTAGATTTATGTCATATATCTAACATGTACAGACCATGTACTCGCTGATAATGTAGCTTTTTATAGGTAAAATAATTCTTAGAATGGGTGAAGAATTTTTTTGTGAGTATTCGTTACAAACAAAAGTTCAAATCTTATTCTTATAATAGAATATTAATAATAGTACAGATAAATTTGACTGATAAAAAACCTCTTAAGTCGTAAAAAATAAATAAAATCTTAGCAATAATTCAACTGACTTCAAAAATTCCTAATTAACTCATTGCACTAGAATTTTCTTAACCGTAATTAGGAACCTACCTAGTCTTCAGTTGTATAAACTTCGAAATATCTCAATCACTAGACATTTCTTATTCGATTATAGGGAGTTAGTTCCATAGCATATTTTGAAATTTCAAAGTCTAATTATAATGAGATTAAAATTAATCTCTTTGAAATTATCCTCCTTCTAATAAAAAATAGATTTTTACTTATCGGTTTATAAATAACAAAGTTCTGGGGTAAAATATATTTAAAAAAAATCTATCGAACTGAGAAGACCTGTCTTATTGAAATCGATATAAAATATAATTATATACCAGTTATCTCAAAATTTTCGGGGTTATAAGCCAATGGTTATTTTCTATCTAAATTTAATTTTTTGCAGCAGAGATTTACCTATTCGCTTTTTTTTTTCGAAATGTCTACGCTATTGATCCAGCAAGGTCTTAACAGCTCCACCGGACCACTTTACCTATTCGCCTCGCTCTTACGAAGTAGGTATTACAAGTTCATAAAGAAATTACGAACTTTATTCAGCATCGTGTTACTGTTAATTGTATAAAATATGTATATTCATTCAAGTTTAACTTAGAAACAGTTATATTAAACGGCTTTAAATATTCCATGGGAAGCGTAAAATTAAAAAAAAATCACAAATAACACGAGCACCTACGGGATCGCACTTAACTAGGCCGTTACTGGAAACATTTACGCAGACCTTTTTCAGGATTGTGCGTGAGAAACACAATCTCAAAGGTATTTTAACACTGCGTGTGGACCTTTGTGTAACACGGAATGTAACATATTCTAATTCACTTTTTGTTGACATTTAATATATTCCAAGTTTAGCTTATAAAATTAAATTTTATCCGAGAAAGTCATGACACTTTTAAAATTTATTTGATCACGAATTAAAGAGAATTGATCCTAGACTTTACCTTTTTTAGAAAGCTGGCTTTAGAAGGCTTTTTTTAGAAATGAGTATTTACCTGCAAGAAATCATGTAACGCTTCTAGATATTGTCGTCCGGTAAAGCAGTTAAGACCTTGCTAGGTCAATAACGTAGTCAGTTTGAGAAAAAAAAGTAAAAGCCTCTAGATATTTGCCACGTCCTAATCACATAATCTAAAATGTTTCACAGTGAAATGTAAAATGAGATACAATAAAGATTAAATAAAAAAAAATATCGTTTCCTAACGTAACCGTAGTACGAGCGGTAGAGTAAATCCACGAAAGAAGTCTATCAATACAACGTGTGTTAGTAACTCGCATATCAATTCTTTATTTTGAAAGAAAAGCAGACTCAAACATTTAATAAACAAATAAATACATATTATTAGGTATACATTCAGTATTTCATTTAATTTTTATAACAAATTTCCCATGGGATTAAAGCAATTGTAAATATTGTGTCATTTCTAAAAACCCTTACCTCTCGGCTGATTTGTAAACCCAGATCTCAAAACAATAAATTGTACTATTAAATTTCAAACCAATTTTTTATAAATTATAATTTTATATTACACTAGCTGTTACCCGCGGCTTCGCACGCGTTTTTTTTTTAATATATTAATTAAATTTAAAATTGTGATTACACATCTAGTGTAAATTACAATAATACTATTTAAAAATATTTGTATCACACGCACATCATCTACTGTAACAGGTAACGTGTACATTATATATGTGAATACTAATAGTGAATCGAATGGGATGGGATTATCATCAGCCACATAACTGGAATTTTAAACTATATATCACCCTCAGTGCTCACACTATATATAAGAAAATAATGAAAATATGAAGCTACACATTATCGAACAATATTCGTTAATTTTTTTTAATTTATGTAGATATAATATGTCCACAGTGTCGATATAATTAAGTTATTATTATACCTTGCTATAATTTAAATCACATATAAACATATGACTTTTAATTATATTTATTCTTGGAGTCCAGTACAGCGCACGTCACACGTGCATGTTTACAGTGAACAACATATTTTTGATTAATTTCACACGGATGAATGCACGGATAACAGTTTATCACTACATTGTGTAAAATAAAGTCCTATTCCACGTCTGTCTATATGTCTGTTCGCGATAAGATCAAAAACTACTGAACGCATCTTCATGTCGTTTTCACCAATATATAAAATGATTCTTGGGCAAGGTTTAGGTATAGTTTGTCTTATTATCAGGGCGGGTAACGTCTTCTAAACCCGCTACCTTAAATAAAACATCTAATTAGTTACTTATTTGCCCATAAAATTCCCGTTCAAATATAACTTGTAGTCCGGTGAAGCTGTTAAGCGTAGTCATTTATAACAAAAAAAAAACATTCAAATAGGTCCAGTCGTTTCGGAGATTACCTGGAACAAATAAAAAAACAAACATATCGACAGAGTTAAAAAAAAATGTTGATGTTTGTAGCATCACAGATTGTATTCACCAAAAATAATTTATTTTAATATAAATTACACTCACTTTACTTTTATAATACGTAATATATCACAAATAAAAAATTGGGAACAAAACTAACGTAGAATAGAGTTTTTGAAGAGTTTTTGACGGGATTTCAGTCTGTCATGTAGTGGATTTTATATTTTTTTCATAATATTGTGTTACATGATTCTATATCGTGTAGAAATTAGTTGCGTATTATATAATATCGTTCGTTTATTTTGCATAAGTGAAATGAATGAAAAATAAAACCACGAAGCATTAATTCTATGGTCTTGAAGATTAAGAAGATAAAAATTTACGTTATATTATGTAGAGAATTCGGCGCTTATACCTTTACATTAACTTGGATATAGAAGAAAACTAACTATATTGAAAACTTCAGAATTGGCAGTATGGATTAATTCCTTCGACTGTCTTATTGGACAAATATTATTACTACTAAACTTTCTGAAGGAGTTTTACGTAATATAGTTAGTTTATTATGCATAAGTGAAGTGAATGGAAAATAATAACACGGAGCATGGAATTCTGAGATGCCACAAAAACTCCCTGGAAGGTTCTAGCAAGGGATCCACCATCTTGTTAGAATATGGTTTCACACGATGCTTAATATTAGAATGATCACACGAAGTTTGTGATATTATTGACTACGTGAGAATGGCAGTAATAATCGGGAAGATTGATTGCCAAAAATAACGTTACAAAAAAATAAAAAAACTTTCTGAATAACTTCTTCAAGCTTAGTTTACAAAAACTGGTATATATCAAAATTGTAATATTGTCTCTATACATATTTGATTTCAAATTAATTAGTATACCTTCTTGTTGTTCAGGCGATATATTTACACAGAATTATTTTCCTGATTTTTAAAACCCGTGTTCCTATCAAATGGAGAAATTCAAAGGATTTAATGTAATCTTACAGTAATACACTTACATACGTGGATACGCGTATAGCGCCATCTCTAAGTAACCTTATTGGTTAGCGTTTTCGGACACCGTGACCGCGTCGATTAATATAGGTTCGAATCCTTACGAATCAGCCGGAGCTTTCATTAGTGCCTATCTTTTTTTAAGTCTCGTTGGAAAATGTGTCGTCAAGAACAGAGTGATGTATTCCGGCAGCTGTACTTAAGAACCAGTTCCCCACACTAGGTTTAGCGTGAGGTGAGATTATGGGAAAAACTACATCCTATAGAGTATCAAAAATGTATTGTATGTATCCTGTATAATCTATCTAACCTATCTAATACCTTTAAACGAGCAATTATTGTATATTTTTATAATTGTATATATTCAGGATCTCGGAAACAGCGTCATCTATTTCTGTGAAATTTAGTACGTAGGTAGTTTCGGGGACGATAAATCTATCTAGCTAGATTTTATTCATAGGAAACTTTAACTGAGATTTCAAGCAATGAAAGAATATAACTAAAATATGAAGGTAAATTTTGCCGGCGTTGTCAAAACCAAAATAGCTCAGATGGAAATCGGTTGCTTCGGAAATCCGTGTAACCCCAGTTCGAATCCGAGTGATAGCAGAAGAAATATACATATATATTTGTAAAAAAATGTTAATTTGTGTAGTGGTAAAGCCAAGCTGAAACTATTATTGTTTCCAGCACGAATGGGTCGGCTCGTCCGGGGAAGGGCCACCCTCTCAAGAAAACCGACGTGAAGTAACAGTGCTTGCATTGTTGCGTTTCGTTCGGTCAGTGAGAGAGCCGGAGACCCACCTACCTTCCTTTTCCTCCTTCCCTTCCTGTCCTCCCCGCCCTCCTCCCAAACACAGGCTGGCAACGCACTTGTGACTCCCCTGGTTGTTGCAAGTGTTTATGGACGGTGGTGATCACCTAACATCAGGTGACCCATCTGTTCGTTTGCCTGCTACGATATTAAAAAAAAAAATTTTAACAGTTTATTTTAATTTAAAATATGTTTCTTGAAGAACCGAGTTAGACTCGGTCGTCCAGATACTATATATAATGACAGGTACTAGTGAGTTCTTAGAGCTTCTACTTATAACATATTGTGCATAATCCAGACAATTATTTAATTTCATACAGTGAGTTTATTTTGCATAATAAACAATAAATAAATCCTTCCATAAGATATTCATAGCTTTTGAATAATTATTACAATGTTTTCTAATATTTAGTGAAAATATTGACCTTGGTTACGACATTAAAAAGGATACTCACGTAATAGTTTTATAACTCCACTGTGATTGTTTTTGGTTTTAAATTATTATAAGAGAGCCAACATATCAAATCGATTAGCGAAATTTTTTTTTACCCAATCCATTCATTTCTATTCCATTCGTTTCTGTCATCTCACATACTCCGCCTGTTTAATATTTTTAAACAGAATAGATATTAACAATAAACACAACTCAAAAACGATTATGTAAATATGAATTCTTCTTTAGATTCAGCAAAAAATATGTACATTAAAAACTATTCTGAACTATCAAAAATAAATAAACCTTGCATGCAGTCAGGTTAAAAATAATATGAATTATAATGTACTGAATATCATTTTTAAGCAAAGGACAAAAGTTATAGATAAATATGCGGTATTCATTTATAAATAAATATACTATATTTGTTGTATATTGAGCTAGCCGTGGGTAGCTTCGTTTTGGTAGAGATATCTTTGTTGCTTTGTTGAAACCACATGTTTTATTCGGAATAATTAAAATTACCTTACACGATTTGTAATATTACCGCTTTGTATTTACCGAATGGCGTGATGATATGTAACCAAAATAAGACTCGAATATTTCTCGACAATAAAATCACGTCAAAATCGTTTGAGGCATTTCGGAAATTGGCCTGAATAAAGAACGGACTCTTCAATATTTATATGTATAGATTAAACAGTAAATTAGCATATATAACTGATTTATTTTTATAAAGTGTATTGTTGATTTTTTTATAAGAGTATTATGTATATATTATTTAACCGTGAAATCTATCTTCTTATATATAAATACAATTATATAGGTTAATAAAGCGTTGTCGCATATCGCTCAATAAATACTTGGTAGATTTCAGTCTTTTTTTTAAATTTTACTTCCTAGATTCTTGGTATTTCTCTCTATAGTTTCATTTATTATAAAGTCATGAATGGTTAAATAAACTCATTATAAGCACTACGTGTTCAGCGATGTATGAATTTGGGCGTGCGGTGTTTTATGCATACGCAGGAGAGAGGAACTAATCGGATAATATTATTTACAAAAGAAAAATTGTAAGCAGAGTATAGTTTTGCTTTCAATGGTTTTGTTTTATACTCTGTACATAAGTTACTACTAATAAAAAATGCAGACAACGTTGCGGGTATTCGCTAATTACAGAGTAGGTATAATGAGAAATTTCTGATATGTATCAAGCTAAATGTAAAAACTTAGCTATTACTAAAACAGAATACGGGTTTAGGAGAAAAGCTACGTTACAATTAAAAAAATACCTAATGTTTTTTATTCAATTGTTGAAAAACATATTCATATCTTTAAATTATGAACATGTACTTCCAAAACATCATAGCATAGTCTGTATGGAAACCATATTAGCCCCCCCCCCCCCCCTCGGCAGCGGCTCAAGTCTAGGTCTGTTCCCTCGACCTGGAGCCCTTGAGTGTGCTGCTCACGCGATACAGTGAAACAAAATCCTACATCACTACGACAACATTACACATGTCACCTCCACACACGTGTACGCATACACGTCTACACTTGAAATTGGAAGGGTTTTATTTTTTCTTTTATCGAACTGAAACAGTTTAGAAACTTATACAATACAAAATATATTTAGGAATTGTTTAGGTATGTATTCTTGGTACATATATATGTTTCAACAACTCATATATGCATGAATAGTTGGTTTACCTGAGATTAGCTCAGATAGGTCGCGAATCGTATGTATCAGGCAACTACTCAAACCGAGGTGTGCCGTGCACCCTTGAGATAGTTATCAAATAAAATCGGCTGGATGCCTTAAGCACTCGCCTTAGTAGTCCGATAAAACTGTTAAGACCTTGCTAGGTCAATAGCGTAGTCATTTCGAAAAAAAGAAGCCTGTGCTAAATGATTATATTATGTAAATATAACATTTATAAACACTTAATCTTTCGTAGAAACATATAACTAATAACTTTATACATCACCAAACACCAGATCTTATTAAGTACATCACGACTGTTTACAATTCTCATTGTTAAGAAGAGCGTTGGCGGGAGCTTTAACACTGTACGCAGAATCAACGAGAGAGGACAAAACCAACATCCTTCACATTGCCTCACGTATTTATAATCTCACATCGGTTTCCTGTTTTTTGTCGAATTTTATTAAAAGGAATTTAACATTTGCAAAGTATTCTCAGCTAAAGCAGGAACAAAAATATATTTTTTTACTAAGTTAAAATATTATATTGTTGTTTTCGAAATACTTTGTTCTTAATTAAATCAACCTCGAGAATTTACACATAGTGTATTTAGGTTACTTTAATAAATATTACTGGCTTCAGCATGACTGTGTCGGCTCGTCCGGGCTAGTACCACCCGACCCACAGAAAACAGACAAAACATACACATAAGATATAAACTTGGGGTGTAAGGGGTGTCAAGTAACATCTTAAGACTTGAGACACCCAAGCCAACCTCACTTGCACGAGGTGCACCCTGCAGATCAACGAACGTGACAATGGTGATAGCTGGGTGGTAGGGTTTTACAGCCCGACTGGATCGCAACCACCATGTATATGGCGAAAAACCCGTCATAGTGACTCGCTTCTGCGTGTCGCGTTTCGGGATCAGCCTGTGCATATCCAGTACCTACCTGATGACTTTCGTCATTATGGCCGGCATGACAGCGGCGACCGGCGATGAATAATCTGTCTATCGGTGGTTGCCGATGTTTTTGGATTGTACTATGCTTAACATCAGGCACAGTGCAGTCACTTTGTCGTGCTTCAATAAAAAAAAAAACAGTGCTTGCATTGATGCGTTTCGTTCGGTTAGTGAGAGCGTCGGAGGCCCACCTCTTCTCACTTTCCCCCTCTCCTCTTCCCCTTCTCCCCCCTCCTCTTCTCCTTCTCCCCCTCCCTCCCCAAGCACAGGCTGGCAACGCACTTGCAATTCTCCTGGTGTTGCAAGTATCTATGGACGGTGGTGATCACTTACCATCCGGTGACCCACCAGTTCTTTTGCTGCCTATGATAAAAAAATAATAATAATTAACCATTTTGCCCGATGCTCATTAATGTAACTTAAATGTTCACATTGTATGGAGCAGTCATGGTATAGAGATCATGCAAAAATAAAAGTTAAATAACTTGTATGGGCACGTTCATCCTTACCTTCTTAAACTCCTTACTTTCTAAAACTTGGTGGAAAAATAGAATCAATCAAACGCGAAAATATTTGTTAACGGATAGATGTATTGAAGTCATCAAACAAACTGATCTGGCTGAGTCAATAGTTGAAGTCTTCGTATTTAAAACCGAGTAAGACGATATTAAGTAATAGTTTTAATTTAACGACTCTAAAGTGAGATGTAATTATCGTCAACAGCGATTGTAAAAGTTGTGATGAAGGTGACAAAGAAGTTCGGACAACCATTATTTTTAACGACGTAGTGCTTTCTGGAAACGCATGGTACGATCTATTATCCTATAAATGCGACTAACATCACCAATTCACTGTTGTCTCTCTGGACCTTAGAATAACCAGTTACTTTGTCTACGTTGTAGCTGAAAATTATATTCCCGTTTCGAAGCCTTACAGGTTACTCGCGAAAATAGAACACTGGAACTGGAACAATAGAATATTGGCCCAAACATGAATCTATACTAATGTTATAGAGCTGGAGGGTTTGTTTTTTTATTTGGTTGAACATGCTAATATCAGCAACTACTGGTCCGATTTGAAAAATTCTTTCAGTGATAGTAAGCACATTTATCGAGAAAATACCATATAGAGATATATAAAGTATAAACTATAAAGTAACTATTACACGCGGACGAAGCCGCGAGCCGAAACTAGTAAAAGAAACAGTCTGTACTTATGTACACGCGTTAGAAGTTATACTTCTTTGGCTTAACAAGATAAAAATCTTTTCAAAAAAATTATCTTTTGCCTTATTTTACGTTCGTAGAAAAAACGACACTAACAAAAAAAGGTATTTAATAGATTGAAAATTTTAATACAAAGAAACAAAATGTTGACTATAGCTAACTTCAGGGTGTCGGTTTTTCGTGACGGGGTGCGCGCGCATCGTAAAATTTACTCTCATCATTTTTCCCTAACGCGCCAAAAGAAGTATAACTTCAATAACCATAATAATAAAAGTTAATAAAACAAACGACATGTGGTATTTCAAAGGAGTATTCATGAATTTAATTCACACTAGGGTATTTTATTTCTGTTTTTAAACACAAACTTAACTTATTTCACAGTACAAATGGAAATCGCAGAGATTTTTGATAAATAATTTACGCTTACGGACAGTCACTCGGATGTTTCGCAAATGTTGCATAACATTCTGACGGCCGCTTTCGTGTTTCGGATTCACCTCTCCCCCGCGGCCCTCAGTCTTCCAACTATCCACCCACAAAGTTATACATACTTCCGTATGTTACACACTGTGAAAATATTATGTGTACTCTGTAGCCAAGCAGAAAACATCGCCGGTTACGCGTTCTCGTATCATTTTGTTTAAGCAATGAATATAAACAAAGTTAATAATGTGTTAAATTAAAAATACATGTGTAATAATCTACTGTAATAGAAATACAATTTCGGTATTATTTAAAGTAGCATCGTAAGCATTAGAAAATAAAGCCCTTGAGTACCAAAACTGGCTGAATTTCACTCATTAAAATAACGTATAACTAAGATAAAAATACAAATGTAAATAATTATATGGTTAATGTATATCGTTGGTCTCATTATATAAACACAAGTAAATAAAAAGTTATTCCTAACGGACCATAGAATGAGAAGTCGACAGCAGTAATTAGTTTACTTACAAAGAAAACTATCTGAGAAAGTGTTAGTATCCGAATTATGAACCGTAAAAATTAAACATGTATTTAAATAAAATAAGAACCTTTGAAATATGTAGCTTCATAGTTAAATATTTTTACTATATGAGTGGTAGAAATTCGGTCATAATGCTGGGTACAATGTTGTGCCTAAATAGAGAAAATGTATTTGTATAAGTAAGTATTGGCAGATTGTAGACGAGCAGACTACTTACTCTGAGTGAATAGAGGAAAAAGAAATTAGTAACGTAAACTCGTTGATGGTATTTTCCATTTTTAAATCACTTAACACGGCTAAATAATTTATTAGGTATTTCAAAAAGGAAACCGATTAACAAACATACGAAGTAAACCTCGAAACCACTTTTATTTCGCCTATTTATCTATACTAATATTTATAAAGAGGTAAAGTTTGTGAGTTTGTGACGTTGTGATGTTGTGACGTTGTAGGGGGTAATCTCAGGAACTACTGGTCCGATTCGAATAATTCTTTCAGTGTTATATAGCTCATTCATCGAGAATGGTTATAGATTATATATCATCACGCTAAGACCAATAGGAGCGGAGCACAGATGAAAAATGTTTCAAAATTGGGATGTTTTTTTCTTTTGAGAACGCGAACGAAGTCGCGGGCAGAGGCTAGTTATTTATACATAAACGCAAAACAAAATCCCGATTTTGAAATGTTCTTCATAGTTGATCCACTCCGATATCTCTTGTCGATGAGATATATATTAAATTTCCTATAAGAATGTGAGTTGGTCATTGTCATAAGTTCATTCAATCCAAAGGTATAAAATTCTAAAGTTGAAAGCATTTATTTCTTATGTTATTTAAATGGGAAATAGAAAGTTTCGATCCGCGACCAGTAAATCTTTAAATTAAGAGCTCAAATTTTGCCGAGGTCTTTATTTTAGCATTCTGTGACAGAATTTGGCGACCATTTGAAAAAAAAAATTCGATTTTTTTGAAACACCCTAATATGTATATAGAAAATACATACACTTATATAGTATGACTCTCTTCAGGAAACCATTATTGCGCTTTAATCGAGGAGAGGTATTTTCGTTTTTTTTTTTTTTTTTTTTTCTCGAACTGACTACGCTATTGACCTAGCAAGGTCTTAACAGCTTCACCGGACTACTAAGGCGAGCGCTTAAGGCACTCAGCCGATTTTATAATGGTAACTAGCTCAAGGGTGCACGGCACACCTCGGCTTGGCTGTTACCCGTTGCATGCAAAAATCGCGACCTAACTTAGCTAACCTAGCTAACTATTCATATATGTTTGAGTTGTTGAAACGTATATGAGTACCAGCATATCCGCCTCAACAACTCCTCCATATATTTTTATCGGAAAATTAGGAGAGTTTTTCAGTTCGATAAGGGAAAAATCTTTCACAAAATAACCCTTCCACAAGATGTGTAGCGTGTAGGCGTGCACGTGTGTGGAGGTGATCGTGTAGTGTTGTAGCAGTGATGTATGGGTGTGTCACCGTATCGCGCAAGCAACGCACTCAAGGGCTCCCTACCGAGGGATCGAACCTAGGCTTGAGCCGCTGCCGTGGGAGGCCTAATCGGGTGTGCGGGAGCGAAGTTAACCCCCAGACCACGGCGGCGCGATCTGTGGTTACGCGGGCGTGGGCGTGAGCACGCTCTGTTACGAGGGACAGGCTGGTACTGATCGTTCGCTGACGTGATATCGTCGGGCGGGTCGATAAAAATGTGTCGCGGACGTCTTTTATAACGCCCGGCGTTGGGCACGGGTTCGTAGTTCGCGGCGGATACCACTAACGGACTGGGATGAATCGCGGCTCGCTCGAAATAGCTAGTAGAGAGTGATTTAATATACGCCCAGATGGACGGCACCTCCAGGTCCCTGTGGAGATCCGCCTTCCGGACGAACCAAGGAGCACCGGTGATCTTACGCAGAGCCCGGGTCTGCAAAACCTGAAGCGTATCTAGCTTCCTCGCGTGGGCGAAAACCGGACAACTATACGTCATTACCCGACGAATACAGACTTTATATAATGTGAGCTTATGTCTGAGGGACAGTTTGCTCTTCTGACAGAGTAAATAATGGAGGCGACCCAAGACCATAGCAGCTTTGTTTCGCACTCTCTTAATGTGGGAATCGAATGTTAAATGTCGATCTAAAGTGACGCCGAGATACTTGACCTCGGTGGTCCAAGGTATCTCGGAATCGTATAGCCTTATGGGCTTTAGCTTGTTCGCGCGATACCTAGGATCGAAGAGTATCGCGGTACTCTTGTCGGGGTTAATACCTATGCGCCATCGAAGAGACCAATCACCGAGTGTGCTAACGGCTTTTTCGATGCGATCTCTAAGTCTACTCGGCTGCCAGCCAGAGGCGTAGATGACTGTATCATCAGCATAACAACCTACCTCGACTCCCGGGAGCTTAGGTAGGTCACTGATGAACAGGTTGAAGAGGGTGGGCGCGAGAATTGAGCCTTGCGGCACACCTGAGCGTATCGGACGGGGCGATGAGAGTTCGCCGTCAACTCTAAAACGGAAGGTTCTATCGGCTAGATAATCGCGGAGGATGTGAACTAACCTATCGGGTATGCCGACTTGATTTAACTTGAATATGAGCCCTTCGTGCCAGACCTTATCGAAGGCCTTGGCGACGTCGAAAAATACTGCTATTGTACGTTTCGGATTAGTGTTTTTCACGGGCGGATCCGGCTCCGGATGCGGATCTTTATTGAAATTAGAAAGGATGTACTCCGTGAGGCGGAGTACTTGATCCGGACAAGAGTGTTTGGCGCGAAATCCAAACTACTCGGGTGGAATTAAACTTTGCTCGTTAATTGTGACCTGGAGACGGTTCAGAAGGAGCCGCTCGTAAAGTTTCCCTAATGTATCAAGCAAACTAATCGGGCGATAGCTATCGGGAAGCGTAGCTTTCTTGCCGGGCTTGTGAATCCCTATCACTACGGCCCTCTTCCAGACGGCTGGAAAATGACCCTGGGACATGGCCGCATTGAAGATGCAGACCAATAGAGCTATGATGCGGTCAGGAAGGAGCTTCAGAACCTCGTTCCTGATCCCATCGGGACCTGGGGACTTCCTAGGTTTGAGACGCTTGATGGCGGCCGAGACTTCGTCAAACGTTATCGGGGTTAGGGTATCCGCCGGAGGAGACGCGAGTGCATGCTCTACAGCTGTTACGATGGACTCTATTATGGAAGGGTCAGTATTATTAGTGTTTGGCGAACACTGTTTTTCTAAACTCGCGGCGAGACATTCTGCTTATCGAACGCGGGAGGCAACCCGGGGCCTCTGTCGAGAGGGGGCATAGGAATAACCGTATCGGACTTGAACTTACGCGCGAGAGTCCAGAATGCCAGGTGAGAAGGCTGGAGATCCTCCAGAAACCTGTCCCACCTGTCACCCCGGATCTCAAAAATGCGAGACTTGACTGCTTTACGTAAAACACGTAAGCGTTCGCGGTTCTCAGCGGTCGGGTAAGCGTCGTGGGCACGAGTCGCGGCGTTCTTTTCCGTGATCAATGCTCTCACGTCATCAGGGAGTATAAAACGGCGTTCGTTCGCCGCTTGTACCTCTTTCGAGGTCTCCCTGACGGCGGTCTGGAGATAATCAAGGTATTTTCGCCAACACGCCGACAATATATTTAAGTTTTTGGACATACTTCGTCAATGAAGTACCTGCTTAAAATACGTTTCGCTTGTTTTACTTCCTTGTAATTTGATTATATGATCGACTGGTAATGCGTTTAAGATTGAAGGAAGCATTAATAATTCAGTTACTATTGTCTTTAATAATCTAATTTGTAATTTGCGAATGTCTGCCACAAGGGCTCCGAATGTATTACCATAGATACTTATTTCATAACTTATTATAGAGTCAACAAGAGATGGTACAACATTCTTAATGTATTTATGGTACTTTATATCTTAATATCACTAATCTAGATAAGATAGTTCGTAATTTATTACATACTAGCTGTAACCGCAGCTCCGTACGTATTTTTTTTTAGATTGCATTAAAGTATTATAAGATTGTAAGACTATGTACAATTATAGAAATGCTCTTTAAAAACTATTGTAAGTACGACACATAAGCCATTTACAGTAACATGTAATGTTTACATTAGATATATAAATACTAACAGTGTGCTTAATGAGGTTTACCTTCAGCAACATATTTTTAGGGTGTAAGGGGTGTCAAATAACATCATAAGACTAGAGACATCCAAGCCAACCTCGCCTGCAGGTGGTACACCCTGCTGTATAACGAACGAAGTAATGGCGAAAGCGGGGTGGTAGGGTTTTACAGCCTGGCTGGGTCGCAACCACCATGTATATGGCGAAAAAGCCCGTAATAGTGATTCGCTTCTGCGGGTCGCGTTTCGGGATCAGCCTGTGCATTATCCAGCTTTTTGCAAACCGGCCTGAATGTGGCGACCGGCGATAGATAGTGTGTCAATCAGTGGTCGCTATTATTTTTGGATTGCACTGTGCTTACCATGAGGCATATACAGTTATTTTGCTGTTATACATATTGAATTGTAACCCACCATATAACCTAACCTTAGTGCTTACTTACAATGTACTTAAAATATTATTATAAAGATTTCGATTTATATAAAATTTAACATACACTGTCACTATAATTACGGTTTTGTCACTATACAAAAAATAAACGCTTGCTTGTTCCGCAAGTAATTTTATTATGAAACTCTTTACTTAATTCATATATGGTCTAAAATCTTATTAGGAAGACCACTTCTATCTAAAAGTTACTAATAATTTTAATGTAGATTGTAAACAATAAGCTGAAAATTATTTCTCTAATTAAAAATAAAGAATGAATTGAAATCTTCCTAAATTTCATACAGGCAAAGACGAGTGTAACTGCTAGTCTAAAATATAATGACCTCAAATACTGTTTATAAGGTCAGTCATTATCTGCCAGTGAAAGTCTCGTAAAGATCAGTCTAACCGTTTTGGAGATAACACTGCGGGCGAAATCAGAGTCAACAGATAGTATAAACTAAAATGACTTAGATAACTTTTAATAAGGTCAGCTATCTGCCAGTAAAAGTCTCATGAAGATCGGTTTAATCGTTTTGGAGATAGTACTACGTGTGAAGTCATCGTCAACAGCTAGTATAAACTAAAATAACTTTTAATAAAGTCAGCTATCTGCCAGTGAAAGTCGCGTGAAGATCTGTCAAATCGTTTTGGAGATAGCACTACAGGTGAAGCCACAGTCTACAGCTAGTATAAACTAAAATTAACTAAATTACTTTTTATAAGGTTGTTTGCCTATGAAAGTTTCTTGAAGGTTAGTCTAACCATTTTAGAGATAGTACTGCGGTCGAAGCCACAGTTAACAGATAGTTTAATATAAAATACACTAAATTACTTGTTATGATATTTGATACCTGTTGTTGAAAGTTCAGCTATTTGGCAGTGAAATTCTCGTTAAAATTGGTCCAGGCATTTCGGAGATTACCCGGAACAGACAGACCGACAAAAATGAAAAAAAAAATTAATTTAATATTACATACAGATACTTCATTTTTATTATATGTATAGAAGATATAGTCAATATGCGGCCGCCAGCTGCTATATATATATAAACTTCCTCGATAAATGAACTATGTAACACTGAAAGGATTTTTCAAATCGGTCTAGTACTTTCTGTGATTAGCGCGTTCAAGCAAATAAACTCTTCGCCTTTGTATAAATAAATAATAATAAATAAAAAATAATAGTATACCTTTTTTTCGCGGGAGAGAACTCTTGGAGTTCAGCACCTAGCCGGGCAGCCCAGGTGAGAATGCCGGATTTTAATAATAATAATAATTTTATAATAGTATTTCTATACTGACCCATAAATCCCTCACACATGCGTGATAACAAATCTAGAAAACGCTCTTCCATATGATATGAAGCACTACTGTTGGAAATAGAAACAAATACATAAGTATGTAATTAAGTATCTAGACATCTTTTTTTTTATTGGACTAGGGTTTTATAGAAGCACGGCAAAGGGGCGGCACACCGTGCTTGACGACACGCACAGTACATTCCAAGAACAATCCATCGATGTTCGTAGATCTCCTCCTCTATTGAATAGCTGATTCCAAAATGAAATATACTGAAAAACAATTCATGCGATGGATTAACCACCAGTCACAGTACAAGTTTCAGATATTTAAATCTATTTATACCTTATCTACTTTAATATAAATGAATGAAATTGATATTGGTAGGTGGTAGAGCCACGCTAAAGCTATTACTTCTGCACGAATGGGTCAGCTCGACTGGGGTAGTACCACCCTCTCATAGAAAACCCATGTGAAATAACAGTGCTTGCATGGTGCGTTTGGTTTGGTCAGTGAGAGCGCCGGAAAACCACCACTCCCTCTCCCTTCCCCACCAATACGGGCTGGCAACGCACTTGCAACTCCTCTGGTGTTACTGGTGTCTATGGACAATGGTGATCACATAACATTAAGTGACTCACCTGATCGTTTCCTTTGCATGTTATTAAAAAAAATGCGTACATCTTAAAAGCT
>JACEII010000045.1:3067390-3173090 GCA_014332785.1 Antheraea mylitta
AGCTGCTGAATTATTATTATTCATACAAACATAAAACCAAATACTTTATCAAGAGTATCATAAACTGGGAAACAAGAATAAAGGAAAAATAATATCTTAAGTCCTAAACCACGTTCTCAGTCACAAGGTGGAATAAAGACACGTAAATATAAAAATTATTCTAATGAAAACATAAGAATAGAACGTACCTTCTGTGTTTGCTTATTCTACTGTATGCTTTATCTCAACCTATTTCGTGATGTCCTTGTACTGATTCTACATAAATTCTAACTTTTGTATATGCTATTGTATTTGATTACTGATACACTGCGGTGACAAGTTACAACACGCTTATATTTTAACCTTCAGTTAACACTGGCCAGGTTATCGTATTTAATGCTTATCGTTCTTTACAAGAAACTTTTAATAATAAAGTTTATATGACACTACAATGATTATGTTTATAATAGGTCTTTATATTTGACGCAATTTTTTCGACTTTAAAAACACGTTAGATAATAATGATATTTAATTTAGCTCTTTTTACACAATTCTAAATAAGTAAAAATCCACTGAGGATTGTTTCGAATTGTCAAGGAATAATCATCAATCTTTCATTGAATACTACTGCGTAAGATTGCTATGCCAGCAAGTAGTGTTGTCGGGTGGTGTTAAGACCTTGGTAAGGCAATAGCGTAGTTAGTTCGAGAAAAAAAACCAACAAATATCAGTGATAAAAAAGCTATATTTTTTAAACTAATAGCGAGCAATGAAATTTTAAACGCTTCGTGCATGTGATTAAAGAAATAAAATCTTTATTGAACCGATAAGGTATTTAAATTCTCACTTGTAAACTTAAAAGTTGGTTAATAGTGTTACAATAGATAAATAATATTTAATTTTGAATATTGTATATATGTAAGAACATAAAAAATCAAACCTGAATAATTCATTAAGATATAGTCGGTTGAAATTAGATTTATCAGTAGAAAGGCCTTCAGATTGTTGTTCTTAAATGATATGAAAGAGTGATAATTTCTTAAAACTGTTGTAAGGTTTAGTTACCCCTAGTGTCCACCTTATACTAGAATAATTATATTTAAATTCCATCATCAAGTGTCAAGTCATATAAGGCCACTTGATTGATCTTACCCTAATATATAATCGTGGGGTTTTAGTCCGTGCGAGCCGGACATAATTCATCCTCTCCCCCGGGAGGGTGGGTATCCATAAGGGATTTCCCCACGTAAAAAAAAAAAAAAAAAAAAAAAAAAAAAAGGACTAATACATATAGGTACCTGAATAATTATATCAATTTCAATATATCAACCTGTACACGATTAAGGCGTGACCTGAATTCATCCAGAAAAAAATTACCTACTGTTCCCAAGGGATAGATTAAATCTACATGAACAAAATCTAATCTATACTAATATTATACAGCTGGATGGTTTGTTTGCTTATTTGGTTGAACGCGCTGATCTTATGAACTACTGGTCTGGTTTAACTACGAAGTCATGGGCAGTATAGTATTATTAGTGTCTGACTTGTATTAAATAATCTCTACATATAAGTGTGAATGTGAGTTTGTTTTTAACGCTTTCAAAGATTTAACTAATCAACCGATCATTAAGAGACTTGGCATACGTTGTACCAGAGCAACGAAAAATGTCATAGCACACCTTTCATTCACAAAAAAGTACAGTTTCCAAAAGGTAGGTCAAATCTACATTCAAAAATTAGTCAGTAAGAATTAATTATAATTTCATACGATTAATCTGTAGAGAGCACTAAGCTTCGTATCATTTAAATTGTGTCGTTACATTTTCGAATCAGCTAAATCCAACTTTAGTCATAATACATGTTTACTCTTTTTAAGAATTCCAGTTTTTATGCACCGAAAATGAAGTTCAAATTTTGCCGTGTACAAAGTTTTTATTTTTGTTTTTAATGATCTTTTGAAGATCCTGAAAATTAATGAAAAATATTTCGAATTGCTAAAATTGGATTTAACTCGTTTTGAAATATATCGACTCAATTACATAATTATTACAAACCTTAAAAATGTAGTATTGATTTAAATTCTTATTAACTTTTAAAACAGAAACGTAGCCAATAACCATTAGAATTATAAATTTATAGAATTGCGTGTTAAACAATGAACTCGGTTACAAACCTAAGGTAAGAATTTCTATTTCTGTCACATCAATAATCGAGATTGCACAATGGCGAACCGTTGTTAATACATATTGCAATGACTCAGTGAACGATATAGCTACAAAAGCTCCTTTGCATAACGATAAACTACGCGTTGACAAAGGAACAAGGTTGAATCGACAGGTTAATACACGTCTCAGTATATGATTGTGTGCCATGTCGTATGTCGTTTCGTTTATAACTCACACACGATCACTAAACTAACAAGTTTGAGACAGGATGCTCGCACACAATGAAATTCTCACAGAATGTATACGGCACCGAAATATTCGGTACCTATTGTGTCTAAATTTGTTCGTTCATTCGTTTGTTACGTGTAGGTGTATGGGAATAGTTTGACGAAGCCTAATATACCGATGTACATATATTAATAGTTTATTACATATGTATATTATACGTGTGTCGACATAACTATGTAATTATTCTTCAAATTTAATTCAACAATCCTGCATATTAAGTACTTTTTAACTTAGCATTTTTTCTATTGTATTTTTTTTTTAATAACAATAGCTGTAGATGGGTTTATTTAAAATGATATATCCTATTATTTTTATTATAAATTACTTTCAAAATATTATAATATATTCTAAATTTCTGAATGAACCGAGATCATAATGTAAAAGAACAGTACTTATCTAGGTACAAAACATGTATTAATTGAATATTTAATACTTTCAAAGAATTGATTCCTTTTTAAAGGACTAATTCAGTTTATATGTTTGAAGAGTGCTAATACAAAGAAAACAAAGTTATTTATATACTAGCTGTTACCCGCGGCTTCGCACACGTTTTTTGAATATATTAAATAAATTTAAAATTGCTATTAGATGTGTAAATAACAATAATATTCTTTCAAAAATATTTGTAAGTATGACACGTACATCATCTACAGTAACAGGTAACATTTACATTATATGTGTGAATACTAGTAGTGTATCGAATGGGATGGGATTTTTCATAAGCCACATAGCTGGTACTTTACTATCTATGTATCACCCTCAGTGCTCACTTACACTATATAAGAAAGTAACGAGAATATTAAGCTATACATTATCAAACAATATGTATTAAATCTTTTATTATATTTATCCCATATTGTTGATATAATCAAGTTATTAATATACTTTGCTATAATTTAAATCACATACAAACATATGACTTTCAATTATATTTATTCTTGGAGTCCAGTAGAATGTATGTCACACGCGCATGTTTACAGTGAACAACATATTTATGTTCAATTTCACACATAGTGTCAACAAAGTCGTGTTCCACGTCTGTCTATATATATTTATTTATTTATTTATTTACAAAATACAAATACAATTACAGATTCAAATACTAATTATACATATAGAATTTTACAAAAGCAAAATATAAAATGGTACTTATAACTATATTATTATATTATAATTACATGAGCGGTAGTGACTGCTGTAGTTAATAACTGTGTTGCAGCCACTAACACTCACCGCCGGACAACACTAAGCTTTTTAATTGAAATAGTTAACACATAAAAAATACCTGTGACCCCAATATACAACAATAGGAAATACTTTAATAAAATTAAGAAATTAAGAAATACTGCTGAACAAGCAAGCGCGTATGTCGTGTTGAGTGAAATGCATGTATAGAATTTAAGTGTGGTTTGATAATATTTTAACAAGAATCGTTTGCAAGTGAGGTAATTATGTAAAAGATAGAAGTTCTTCGGCTTCTTCATACGTTAGGCCCAAGAGCCAACTTAAAATATTTTTTTTACATTTAATTTTGGTAAGTGAATAAATGCTGAGAGTTTTGTTGATTTTATTATATAGCATAGGACTTAAATAATGATAATGGCGACCAGCTAGTTCTGTTCTTCGGGGCACACTAGGACATACTTGATCAAATCTACGCTTTGAGCTAATAAGATTATGATCATAGATCAACTGAGCATGTTTCCTAAGTGTAACATGAAGAATAAATAATTTACGAACAGATAAAACATTGCAATTTGTATAAAGCTCCTGAGTAGGAAAAAGAATAGGTTTTGAACTCATAACTTTTAATAATGCCCTTTGAGCTCTTTCAATTTTAATAAAATAAGTTTTACAAGAACCACCCCAGATTGTGATGCAATAAGTCATAATAGATTGAGCAAGGGCTAAATAAATGGTTCGTAGCGTTGCGACATCAATACTTGAACGCAGATTTTTAAAAACATAGATCAATTTTCTTACCCGTGAAATTACATTATTAATTTGATCATGCCAGGAAAGAACACTATCAATGAAAATACCTAGGTGCTTAACAGAGTTGGTTCGAGTTAAATACTGACAACTACAAAGTTTGTTCCTGTAATGTCCACATGCATGTGCTTGAATAGTAAAATCATTGTTAGGTAATAACGACGTTTTAAATCCGAAGGTAACAAATTTAGATTTCACAATATTTAGGGTGAGTAGATTGGTAGATAACCAATTCATTACTATGGACAAAGCAGTTTCAGCATATGTTTGCGATAAGATCAAAAACGCATTTTCATGCCGTTTTTACCTATATATAAAATGATTCTTAGGCAAGGTTTAGGTATAGTTTGTCGTATTATCAGGGCGGGTATTGTCTGCTGAAACCGCTAGCTTAAAATAAAACAGCTAATTAGTTAGTTATTTGCCCGTAAAATTCCTGTTCAAATATTACTTGTAGTCCGTTGAAGCTGTTAAGACCTTGCTAGGTCAATATTTATAAGAAAAAAAAACCGTTTAAATAGGTCCAGTCGTTTCCGAGATTATTCGGAACAAATAAACAAACAGACATATCGACAGAATTAAAAAAAAAGTTTATATTTGTAGCACTGCAGATATACATATTCATCAAAAAGTATTTATTTTAATATTATATACACATACTTTATTCTTATAATACGTAATATATCACAAACCAAAAATCGGGAACAAAACTAACGTAGAATAAACTTTTTGAGATGTCTTTGGCGGCATTTCAGTCTGTAATGTGGGGGAATTTACGAAATAGTATATAGAAGATTTGGCGCTTATACCTTTACATTAACTTAAACATAGAAGAAAACTGGGTAGAGAATACATAAGAACTACTTATTCTGACAACTTCAGAATTGGCAGTATGGATTAATTCCTTCACCTGTATTGATGGACGAATATTATTACTACTAACCTTTTAGAATAGCATCACAAAATCGAACGTACTACGTATAATCAAAAAATGGAATTAAAAATAACGTAGAATAAACTTTTGAACAGGAACACAAAATAAGCCCTGATATTATTTCCGATAGAATGTTATCATGTTACCATGGTAAAGCAAAGAGAATATTGACACTGACGCGCAGCAGATGCTCTAAAAATAGCCCGATTTTGAGATATTCTTCATTAGTACTCCGCTCCTATTGGGTTTAACGTGATGATAAATAGCCTATAGCCATCCTCGATAAATGAGATATCTAACACTAAAAGAAACTTTCAAATCCGACCGGTAGTTCTTGAGATTAGCGCGTTCAACCAAACAAACAAACTCTTCAGCTTTATAATATTAGTATAGATGAGATCAGCGATAGGTCTGCCTTAATGTGACTCTGGAGTTCTCAATAAAAATAACAAACGTTTTATTGACGTTATTTTATAAAGTTAAAATCTATCTTATGTAATATTATAAAATTTAAATTTACTTTTCAGTTTTTGTCTCCTAATCACGCATGAACGACTGCACAGATTCTAATGAAATTTGAACTGAAAGTAGATTGACATATTATACGTTAGGACATAAGATACCGTTTTTACCATCCAACGAAACGGTCGAGCACCTACTATTGTATAATAATTGGGATAATTACGAAACAATGAGATCTACTATCAAACACATTCGGTATTATTATACAAAAGTTAAATATGTATTGAATACTTGCTTTAAAAAGGTTACGTTTCAAATGCACCGCGCTCGCTGAATGTTCGCCATTTTGCTTTTTTGTCTCACTTTGGTTAGGTTAGGTTAGAATTGCGAAAAGGGTAACGCGAACTTGCATCGGGTAAGCGCGGTACATTTAGTACAAAACCGTTTTAAAGCAAGTAATTAGTAAATCTTAACTTTTTTTGTAATAACACCGATTATATTTTTAAGTACATATGACTATAATGTAATTTAATTACTTTTGTTTTATTTTGTCGCTTATACTTACGGTTATAATTTTATTCTAATAATATTTCAAATTATGTACTTTATACTGTCTCCTTTTAAGTTACATTTCATTACAAAGCTTGAACCCAGCAATTATATGGACAATATAATTATAATATTTTGTACTTATAACGAGAATAATAATATAAATTCTGTTAAAAGGACTGACCTACTTTCAAGAATCATTCTGTGACAAAAATGAGCCCGCAAAGACCTTTATCAATGGCAGGGTTTAGGCCTTTATAATAAAGACAGGTAGAAAGTTCTAAAGGTATATTTTGTGAATGACAAGTTGCTACCTTGTATGTAGTTTCGTTTAAATGCTCCTATAAAAGGCTCCTGAGACTGGTATAATATATTCGGTACCTTTTTTTTATAGATCAATAGTATTCCCGCAAGTTATTTTACGGACGGTTCTTAACAAAAACGTAGATAATAAAAGTAACAGTCCAAGGAAATAGAAATGATGAGTTTTTTTCTTTAATAAGCAAAAATACTCGTTATTATGTATGCCTATGTTTAGAAGACAATGCAAATTAATTTTTAGTGACTGATTTTATAAGGCTAATTGCTTTTATTTATATTCTATGATGCTGGTAATGATATCCGATCAATATTAATTTTAGGATCGCATGTAAATAGAACTAATTTTGATTTTTACAATACAGGCATACTATAGGTATATTCTTTATTTATTTGTGATCAATTTTGTTAAATAAATGATCTAAATGTAATTATAAAAATAATTACGCGTCGTTGAGTCGTTACAATTCTTTAAATGAACTAGTGGTCGCCTAATGGTCGAAGTTCGACCATAATTCCTTTTGACATTCAATGAGATATAGAATAATAATATTTTCAGTCTAATTAATTATCAATATATATTAGGAATTTACATATTACGTTATTATAAAATTAACCTACAATTTGAGCAGTTAATTTCAAAGGAAATGTAAGGTATGGAACGTAAGTAATCTTAAGAATATTGAATGTACGATGGAAAAAGGTAATTGGAACGTAAGAGTAAGATGATGGGTGGCGAAACATATTTTTCAGTTACGTGTCAAGCAGTAGTGTGAGTAATGTATATTTTAATTAATTTTAATTGGTTTAATGCATATTATATATTTTTAAATAGCTTTATGCATTTCTTCTCTAAATAAACTTTAACTATGCCAAATTTCACGTTTATCTGTTCTCGCAATTCTCTTAAAAAGGGCTACAAAGTTTTCACTTCACGTATTGGTATATAGATAATATAAAATACGTTAACACTTTAAAAAGTGGGTTATATAAAAGACCAACTTATACAACGGATCTAACGATCTGTTATCAAAACTGCTCAGTTATGCCCTTAACAATTAGAATAAATTTGCTTCAATCTGGCAATATGCCACGAACTACACCTACTAAAATATGCGCATTGATAACTTATGTATTTCCAATAATAATGAATGTGTATCTGTACATATTTTTTATATTGATATGTAGTTTGTATAACTACATTATTTCATTTTGATAACTATTGTCTATACAAATATTATAAAGCTAGAAGGTTTGTTTGTTTGGTTAATTGAAAGCGCTATCTCAGAAACTGTTGGTCCGATTTGAAAAATTATTTCAGTCTTAGATACCTCATTTATCGAAGAAGGCTACAAGTTATATTTATCATCACTAAGAGTAGAAGCGGAGAACTAATGAAGAATGTTTCAAAATGTTTGGGGTGTAAGGGGTATCGAATAACATCATAAGACTTGAGACACCCAAGCCAACCTCACCTGCAAGTGGTGCACCCTGCTGAATAACGAACGAGGCAATGGCGAAAGCAGGGTGGTAGGGTTTTACATCCTGACTGGGTCGCAACCACCATGTATATGGCGAAAAAGCCCGTAATGGTGATTCGATTCTACGAGTCGCGTTTCGGAATCAGCCTGTGCATATCCAGCTTATTACAGGCAGGCATGATAGTTGCGACCGGCGATGGACAGTGTGTCAATCGGTGGTCGCTATTATTTTTGGATTGTACTGTGCTTACCATCAGGCATAGTGCAGTCACTTTGCCGTGCTATAATAAAAAAAAAACATTTTTTTCCCTTTTGAAAACATCCGCGGCGAGTTACTATTAGCCGAAAGTAACTATTCTACGACGAAGTCGCGGGGAGAAGCTAAAATTATATAGAATTATTTAATGTATAAGATCTAAATAACCATAATTAGCTAGGTATATTAAAACAACTATTTCTTTCTTTCATAAAAGCATCCAGATGTTGTAAGCCTCTCGTACATCCATCATAGTGTGTGGGTTCGGCGCATTGTTACTTGCGGACAGGAATAATGGTACTAACTACCAACTATTGGTAAAATTTTTAATCTACTGCCGAATTATCAAACTAAGGCGAGACTTCATATACATAGATGTAATGTTCGATAGGTATGAATATTAAAAAAATATTTGGTAATATATACATACAAATACATAGTAGATATATTAACATTTACAGTCATATTTAAATTAACTCGAGATGTTAGTTTGTCAGCACCGTACTATATAGTTCAATATGTAGTTGAAGTTAAAAATATCTTTAAATAAATATGCCATTAAGCCCGCAGCATCAGCTCGAAGTGACATGTTAACAACCATTTGTGATAAATAAATAAATAAATAAACTACCTTTCTACATTTGTGGGTCCGGACCGTGAGATCATACCATTGATAAATACTGGCCGCAGAGTCCGAGTTAAAAGGGAAATTGTGTTGGAATGTCTGTCGTGGTTGAGGGCTGCTATCCGCCCTCGATTCCCCGGGCGCGGGCCACCTACCTACCAAATGACACACTTGGAGGTTTACTAAAACCACTTTTAGCCTGGTTCTATTATTATAACAACTCTTGAAAAGATGTTTCTAATTAGTTTAGTTATTTGTTCATTAAATATTTCACTGTAATTGGTAAATATAAACACACTAATTACTACTTAGGTTTAACTTATATTCAAAAATTAGACATGAATTATGGTCGCAAGTTAAGTATTGATCATATCCGTAATATTTATCATTATTATTTTTTTTATATCATAGAAGGTAAACGAACAGGTGGATCACCTGATGTTAAGTGATCACCATCGTCCATAGACACTTGCAACATCAAGAGAGTCTTTTTCCCGAACTGACTACGCTATTGGCCTTACTAGGCCAGCACAGCTTCACCGGACCACAACAAGAGAGTCGTAAGTGCGTTACCAGCCGGTGATTAAGAGGAGGGGGAGAGGGGACGGGGAAGAGAAGAAAGAGAAGTGGATCTCCGGCGTTCTCACTGACCAAAGGAAACGCAACAGTGCAAACACTGTTACTTCATGTCGGTTTTCTATGAGAGGGTGGTACTCCCCCGGGCAAGCCGTCCCATTCATACTGAAACCAATGGCTCTACCACCTACATAATTTATATTATACAATTACCGACATGTGAGCCTATCAAAATACCTTGAGAGATTATATAGAACTAACAATTTCCCGCGGGTTCGCATGCCTTTTCTACATAAGAATTAATCTTTCAATCTATATATAAAAGAATGACTGAGTAACGGAAATTGAAGGATTGTCTTTAAAAAATCTTTACCGTTTTCACCAGCTCAGCTACAGTATAAAGCCGTGTGAAAATTTACAATGCAGCAGTTTGAGCACTGATTTGATGACATAATAACCTAAATTCTAAGTTGACATGTGCGGAGTCGGCTTGTGTATGTACATAGCCGCGATATTTGTAATTAAAACCATTTACTTTTAAGGTAGCATTTTATGCTTTGATTTTGTAATCCTCGTAGACATTATATTTAGTCTCGAAAAACAATTGTATTCTATAATAGTTCATTTTCTCAATACGTTTAAATCTCATATTATTATAAAAAAAAAAATAATCGATAAACAACTAACGAACTATTTAATATATTTACGTCAATATTTTCACATTAATTACGGCATTTTTATTACGATATTATAAAAATATACAGACAACCCTAAATTAGCCGTGTCATTGTTAGCATTAACCATACGAACGACGTCGCGTCGCGTCCCTCCAACAATACTAGAATGTCTTGCACACGGATAAAGAAGGCGTGTGTGGTTTCTTTGTAACGATGCGACACTTCAAATTTTTATCTTATACATACATGTATACATATAATCATACATCAAATAGACTAAATTTATATCTACTATAACACATTACCAACACGATTCCTAATTCCATTTGGATCCGGTTTTCAGTTTTGTATTACGAAACCCAACTAATCCCGTAAACCCCGCCAGAGTGGAATCAATTATACAATAAATAAACCCTTATTTTATCCACTATTACTAAGTTACACAATCCACGTTATGAAATACCGTCGATTGTAACACCATATCAATTAAATTTGACCTTTAGTAACAAAAAAATGATAATTATTTCAAAGGTCATTAGAATTTAGTATGAATTATAAATAGTCTGTCAGGCATGAGCGTATTAATTTAAAATTTATATAAATAATAATGTATAGCCATAACAATAGCTTTTCGGAACTGATTTGAGAAACCAAAACATTTTAAGAAGCTTTGCAAATTATCACGTATTTTCGTCGATTGAAATTAGTCTACAAACAAAATATTTATCATTGAAGCACAGCATGTTATTAGATACTAATTCTTTCTACAAATCGAAACGAGTATGAATGTCATTTATATAACTCAATTATTAATTTTTCATATTTCATCTGAAGCTAAACAGTAACTTAAACGTTTATAATCTATTCTTTTAAATTGGAAAATGCAATAAACACCTCCATAATTAAAAACCTGTGAACGTAATGCTATTGATTAAATGTGGCCCTATGTGATGTTAAAATCTACGTAAGAGTAAAACTTTGTAAGAATTATATGGTCGTCAGATATTTTCCATATGTTATCAAATGTATACATTAATTGATATGTGTAATGGTTAATTAATGCTATTTAAAGTAAATTTGTTAAATCGTAGTCAGATAATCTTCCGAGAAAAGACGCGTTTATTATGTCTTCTTCTTTTACTTCAAATCCAGATTTTATGTCTGATGAAGTTGAGGACATAAAGGCACAAGGTACGACATATTCAGGCCTTAAGTTTATGCGAAGTTTTAATTTTATTCTACGATTACACAAATTACAAAATCAGGTCACATTTAATAACATCCACCAGAATCCAGTTGAAATCGATTAAACGAGATTGCTGATGTTGATTTTGATGTCAGAGACATCGTGCGTTTAAGTAGTCAAAATATTTTCTTCAAAGGAAATATTTATTTTTTAATATAAAACAGGTGTATTTCGAATGGATTAAAGTTTCATGTAACTGTAAAGAAGAAAAAAATATGTAAAGTATTTTTCAAATGATGCATATATCCTATTTAGTAATAAACTTTTTCCTAACAGAAAAAGATATGTCGTATGATCATAAAATGCGAGAAACTTCATTACAATTCGAATTCACATTTTATAGTACAAATTATTACGTCATACATGTTGAATGCGGCAGGTATTAGAAACATTAACAACCTCCTTCATAAACAAAACCCGTGCATCCGGTATAGGTCGTCGTCTCAAAGTAACGGAAATAACTTATCAGATACGCCGCGCCCGCGCCGGCTCGTCGCGTCGCTATGGCTGCACTTTCCTGCATTTACATTCACCGATGCGCCTGTATAGGGCAATAAAAAATACTTAGCCATAGACATAGGAGCAGCTGACTCAACGTACCGAAGCAACAACGCGTTATGTAAGCAACGAGCCTTCCATCGGCCGTGTAAAACACAATGACGACTGGCCGGGATTATTTTTTATACCAACCAGGAACAGGTAATATTAGTAGTGTTGTCATTGTACTTGTTCATATTTATCTATCGACTTATTTATTTAATTTTATTATTACGAAGAGCAACTAATGATCATAAAAATCTATATATATAGTAATAATAATACTAAGAAAGTAAATTAAGCGTGTCTGTACTTTTTAAATTTTTGTGAAAAAGATGTGTTTTGGTGTGTCTGTTTGTTTGTACACACATCAGTGCTGAAGTATTGCGTTCGCGATAAAATGTCAAATTTTAAATCGTATCTCCGAATAACGTTTAGTTTTGGTTTCAATAAAATAGACTTACTCTATCAAAAGTTATTGTAATTTTAATGACGACGCAACTTTAATACGAGAGAAAAGTAGATAAGTAAATGGACTTCATTCACTCAGATGATTTTGTTAGTCATTGTTTTTATACGTTAAGGTCCACGCTGACGGTGTCCTGGGCATAGCTAGTTTTTAATAAGTCAATTACTTTAAAAAATCTTACAGAATTATATAACTCATAACAATATCATTTTACATTACGTGTAACCATCACTTCTAAACTCGAGAGAAGTGAACGAAGGATATTAAAAAAAAAACTTATCAAAGAAGGATTGATGTAAAAATATATTTATGAGATATTATCGTTAGAGGAAAGCTAGTCTTCTAAATAATTCGTTTTATAAGATTGAAATTGAAACCCAGAAAATAAATCACAGAACAAAATAAAAATAGGATAGGACACATAGGATACCCAAACTGGCCTGTAAAAATCACATCGCTGGATAAAAACGTTTTCCCATGGGAATTCATGGGCTTGATTACCACGCCAGTCTTTAACTTATTCGCAATTTAAAACGTTAAGAAGTCTATTTTTTTTTTCGAAATGTCTACGCTATTGACCCAGCAAGGTCTTAACAGCTTCACCGGACTACGTTAAGAAGTCTACAGATTCGTTTTTAAATTACATTGTGATACTATAAGAACATTTCTCAAGACATATAGTTTTTTTTTGTTTTTCCTCACTGCATTCTTCAGGGTATGATGCTACTAACTAAACACAAAGTAGTATTATTGCCTGTATTTCAATATTGTTACTTGCTAAGGTACGAACTTGCAAACATTAGGTCGATATTCCTCTCTTTTAAACATTCAGCCACCAAATATTGCTACTAGGTACTATTAAGAAAGTAATAAAAACATTGCCGGTGTTAATAAAAAAGTTAAATACTTATTTTAAAAGGGTTTCGTACTAAATGCTTCGCGCTCGACCGAGGCAAGTTTCCGTTATCCTTTTTTCGCAAGTCTAACCTAACCTAACCAGAGCGAGACGAAAGAGCAAGATGGCGAATATTTAGCGAGAGCGGTGCATTTAAAACGTAACCTTTTTAAAGCAAATTTTCAATATATATTTAACTTTTTTGTAATAACACCGTGTATGTTTAATTATAACACCGCAAATTAACTCTAAGTTCTGCAAACGTCAGGTTAATACGAAACATAAACAGCAGAGATTCAGAGATATCGACAAACATCGTTGAAATCTCTAAGCAGACGGCAATATCGCAACGGTGCTATGTGATTGGCGCGCGGCGTGGGCGGCTGCATAATGAACCGACTGAGTCTGACTGTGGGTGGGGTAGGTGGAGGCAGGGTGAGACGGCATGCCCGCGTCTCGTCCCGTTTGACGCTAGATTGGAATTCGCTCGAGCCAGCGCCTCCTGCCGTCAAATCCGTCAACATATCCATCCCGGATTTCCGTACCATGATCTGTTATAATATCGAATTCTACTAACTCATATACGTGGATTGAACATGTGAACGTAACGTTAGAATTACGTACTCATTATAAAGCGTCTTACGTATCGTATTTACCATTGAACTTTTGGGATTAACAATGTGTTCATAACTGAACCTCATCTCTTAATATTAATTGGTATAAGCTAAAGTTATATAATTTATTAAGATTAATAAATTTATATAACTACTCAATATATGGATGTATATCACTGGTTGACAAAGTACGTTGTAATATTAAACATATGACGATTTCTAACTATCGTCATGAAATTTTGCATACACTTTGTCGGGGGTATTAGAACGATTTCGGATACCTTTCATGCAGTTAAAAATACACATATCCCAGGCGGAGCCGCTAGCAAAAGCTAGTATATGAATATATATCTTCTTTTGTCTTTTGAGATTGCGACCACCATACACCAAATGCAAAACTCTGCATAGTGATACGCTAAGGCGTTTCGTGTTTGTAATTACATATTATAAAACAAAGTCCTCTACCACGTCTGTCTGTCTGTTTGCGATAAACTCAAAAACTACTACACGGATTTTCATGCAGTTTTCACCGGTAGATAAAGTGATTCACGAGAAAGGTTTAATTAAATATATACTTTATCAAGGTTTTTTTTACTATCAGGGTGGGACAACATCCTCCGGCCCGCTAGGCGACCATCACACACCAAGTGCAAAATTCAGCATATTGGCACGCTAAGGTGTTTCGGGTTTATATTTATTAACAAAATCGGTTAGTAAAATGTTTGTAGCCGTTTAAATCACTATCCCATACATAGTGAAAAACTCGTCATATCATCTTACTTTTAGATTATCGGGTTTCCAATACAACCGAAAAAATACAATTGTCAAGAACTTTGCAGACCAGCATGACGGCGACAACTTCTGATGTATCTTAAATCTCTAGGTAGCGACGTTGCCTTGGATTGGACTGCCACGTAGAGTACTGTCACTTTATCATACTAAAAAAACGCTATATTGTTTTGATAGAACCGCTATGATCAGAGTAAAAAACCTCTAAATAAATTTAAAAAATTAGGATAACGTCAAGTTAAATTGATACGTCTGTATAAGGTCGGAAAAAAAAGATAAAAACTTTTAAGAGAGAAATGCACGAATGGCTGGTCAAAGCTCCCAAGGCGAGCTACTTTTCCCCTCGATTGCGGCAACCGTTTCCGGTGGCCTTCCGGCAAAATTCCTCACTCATTTCGAATTTCTTCAAGATACTTTTCTTTTTAACTCGGTGCCTGATTGCTAAGAATAGTTTAAATGTCAGAGTTGTAACGAATATGGATAGCACTTAGTAATCAACGCTTGTAATTTTCTTCGCATTAAAAAATAATGTTCGTAAACATTCTTACATAATAATAATAACCCTATATCATTCGCGTAGAACGTGGCTTTATATCAGTGAAGTAATTTACAGGAGCAAAAATCTGGAGATTACTTCTGCCTTTTAAAAAAACTTAATTCCTTCATAGTAGTAATATAATTTAGTATCATCATTAAGCTCGATATTTGTTTTTTTGAACCCGGTTATTTCTCGAACTAACCCCTCAGTTGCATGACATTTTATATCCGTTCAAATGTAATGTGAATTAAGGTTGCAAATCTAATATATAAAAATCTCGTGTCACGGCGTTACTGGTTGAACTCCTCCGAAACGATTAGACCGTTTTTTATAACATTTTAAATGTATATATAGTAGGCATTAGAATAGCTTGTAAAGTATATTCTATACGTCTATGTGATGAGCGTGTCCCTATCCAGATTTTTCTTCATTTTTTTGACAATACTTTTTATTTGTATTTTTATTTATTTGCCAACAATAAATATCTATAAACCCTACTTTTCATCTACACAACCCTACCCTCCCATATAATTTTTCTCTATTTTAGTATTTCTGTATGAGCGATATCCAAATGATTCAACGGTTGATCGTATTTCAAATAAAACGAAATTGTTGATGGTGCTACGTCCAAGTCATCGACATTTCTTCCACACATACGTCAGTCATTCACTAAGCCAACTAGGAATGTGTTTGAGTGAATCCCTGAATTGTTTGGTTTCACAATGGGAAACGGCGGATAATGCTGTAATCGGATTATAGATTTCGTATAGGATTTTTTGAGTTTGGAAAGACAATTGGAACCGGTAAGTAATCAATTTCATGCAGACGAAGTTGCGCTGGTCACCTAGTTTTGTAATAAAATCAACCCAAGAGAAATCTTCTGAATGAAGAAGTTTCATAAAAATAATATGCATTTAATTCTAAGTGCCCACTACGATCAAACAATTTAATTTGTCAAGTTTCCGGTCTGACGTTCTTTTGAAATACAAACAGCAAAAGTTTTTAAAACTTCGAACAAATTGTACTTCTAGTATTGCTTCTAGTACGTAGCAGATGTGCGGTCTGTCATATATTTATTTTGCCGGCGGGAACGGACTGCAATAGGTTTCAAGGAAATGTAAACACAGATTGGTATTCTGGTTAAGACATGTATTATGTTACGTTATAATAAATACCACGTTAAATTCTTTTATTTGAATGAATTGTTTTTATAATATTTTGATTGTTATTGATAACTAATAAAAGTACTTACTGATTCAGGATTAATTACATACTGGCCGTACATGCTGTACGCAGCTTTGTCATAGTAAAAATTGTTCTGTTATTGCAAAGGGTTTATATTGTTTATGTGGACAAAATCTGAACAATCTTTCATTCTTTTCATCGCTATCAGTATAGTTTATTGGATGTAAATAACCTTTATAAGGTTTAACAATTGCTGCTTAGTACCTATGTAAAATTGCGATGATATGTGGCCAAGACCTGGTAGTTCTTTATTCGCCAATATATCGGTTCGTGCGTATCAGAGAACAACCCGGACAAGCAGATACTTCAAATTAATTTATGTAATACATTATAAATGACTGTAACAGAGTTATAAGGAAACGAACGTCTGGAAGATATCAATGTTTCGATGCTTAAAATCACCAACATATCGTGAGCTGGGGCGGTGGTGTTGAGGCTTTGGGATAGATGTCTTTGTTTAGTAGTGTTATATTACACGCAGATATTTCTATAGAATACTTTACTTACATAACGAGTCTTGCTCTTATTTATTTCATTTTTAATTTCACATCTTGATGCTATAAAATATTATTTTTCGACTAACATGTCTACAATATTTAATAAATATCTAATGTGATCGCTTTTAATAGTCTTAAATTTTTCATTGCTCCAATTCGAAAAAACACCCAGCAAATACATGAATAAATACTAATATTGAGTAAATTTTGGAGATGGTAGAGCATAGCTGAAGCTATTATTGGTTTCAGCAGAATCTGTCGGCTCGTTCGGGTTAGTACCACCCTATCACAGGAAACCGACGTGAATTAACAGTGTTTACATTGTTGCGTTTCGTTCGGTCGGTTCGGCAAACCCATCTCCCCTCCCCCCTCCCTTCTTCCTGCCTCTCAGTCTTCCCCCTCCACTCTTCGCAGCGCACTTGCACTTGCAACTCCCTTGGAGTTTCTAATGTCTATGGACGTCGGTGATCACTTAAAATCAAGTGAGCCACCTAAAAATATATATAGAAGCGAATATGTATGGAAGCGAATTTTGGAATAACGCAACTCTTATAACTATAAATTTCGCGGTAATAAAGATTCCAACTTTATGTGTCAGGAATCTAAAAGAACTTGGCAGATTATATATTATGCTCATCTGCAAGATATTTCAATAGTTTTCATTACTTCTCACATTCTACTATGTATAGTACAAGTGTTATAAAAGTCAATAAATCAATTAAAAAAGACAAAAAAAATATATTTTTAATTTGTTTTGTATAACAATCATAATAAAAAGTTCCTGATAAAATTATTCGAAAAGTAAATAAATTACAAATATTTTTGTCCCTTCTGGATTATATTCTGTGAATGCTGTACTCTTAGCTTTAATAAAAGTTAATATGCAATATTGACATTGTGTGAAGGTACAGAAGGGAGTTGCAATGTCAGCAGTTCACGTGGCCGCCGCTGTTTACCGCCCCCTCCAAAGTACAAACAAGCCGTATAGTTTCAGTGTCTAGGCTAATACATTTTTCACGTACGTGAAAATACTATTTGGGATAAAGTATTATAAAGTTTGGAACAAATTATTTTTTGTATAAAATAAAGGTGGGGATGATTTAAGGGTTAATCAATACATCACTGTTATCTAAAAAGCCTACAAAACTTTATCTATCACTTTTAATAAGCAATTTTTGTATATTTTTATATTGTTATATGTTCAGGATCTCGGAAACGGCGTCAGCGATATCCGTTAAACTTAGTATGTAAGTGCTTTCGGGGACGATAAATCGACTAGCTAGATTTCATTCATAGAAAACTTTTTATCTGAGTTTTTAGGTAATTAAATAATATAGCTAGAATATGAAGGTAAATTTCGCCGTCGCTGTAAAAACGAAAATAGTTCAGATCGAAATCGGCTGCTTATAAAATCCGTCCAACTCCAGCTCGAATCTGAGTGACAGCAAAAGAGATATATTTTTTAATTTTTTTTTTTATATAAAATGCTTTGTGAAGCAGACCTAACACTTTATTTTAATATTTTTTAAAGAACCGAGCTAGGCTCGGTCTTCCAGGTACTACTATATTTTGAATTGTAATAAAACGGAATAACCTTTATTTGACAGAAACGTACTAAAGTAATTAATGTGTTAATTTCTGGGGTATATTATCGAAACAAATAGGTGTTATATTAAAAAATGTAAGATAATGTTAACATAAATAATTTGTAGGAAGGTGCAGTTGTGTAAACGTCGCGGTCCTCTAGCCGCGCCGCTAGCCGCGTGGTGAGTGTTGTGAATTTGAATCCTACACAGGAAAACTGTTTTATAATATAAGGTCAAGATACATTCTATAAAAATAAAATGTCAAATTACTATGTTAAAGAATACCGTTACATCCAGTAAAATAAAAAGCAAATACTTCCATAAATAAATTGATCAAGGTTTGCAACTATAAAGCTTGTTTCAATAAATAGAAATAAAATTTTGTTGATCGTAGTAATAACACACAACGCAGATTGAGAATGTAACATTTAAAATTTAAATACGTCAAATATTCTCCCGTCTATACTCCGAGTATAATATTCCCTTGTTTGTACTATAAAATCACATGGAACAGTAAATTCATCCATGGGATGTCGGTTTGGTAGAACACGAATTTTATTTGAAGACGTGACGCAATTTAACAACTCGTATTTCCCACGTTTTACCAAATATAACCACAGATTCATTTTTTTTTCATCAACCATGCCGTAAAGTATATAAGTAAATACATTAAATATGGAAATACAAAAGTTTATGTAGTTTATTTCAAGACACGATTTTTCATCATGTAACGTCATATGTAGCGTCATATACTAAAAAATGGTAATGTGATTTGTAGCAATTATATAAATAAAAAAAAAAATTATAGCATTTGAATTACCAAGCGGTGAAGTTTATTTCCATGAAATTACAGAGTATTTATCAGAAAGATGACTAAGAATCTATATATTAAGAAAGAAATAACAATACATTGCCAGTATTGTTTTACATAGAAAATAATAGATAACATTGTTAGCAAACACTTATGATAATTCGATTCTTCGTAAGATTCAGTTATAAAAATATGCGTTACTATTTATGTGTTCATTTAGATCTCCGCTAGGAGTAATATTGTTCTGTGATTTCGATGGCTGAATGTTCCGACTGCTGGACGCTCCCACTGTGACGTTAATAACATAAATTCAATTTTTAATTAACTAAAATAAATCTTAATTTTATTTATTGCTATAATGACATCACAAAAACCCAGAAGAAATAAATATATTTTGTGTCTTTAGTCGATTTTTTACGCTTTATTGAGGTTTTTAGGGGCCAGCCTCTCCGCATGCTGCTCTGTGAAGCTTTTTATTTTAGTGATGATGATCGGACTAATAAATGGGCATGGATGATACGTAAGGAGACTAGCCATCGGGGACCAGGAGTTTTAGCAGACTCCCTACGTTCGCCTCTTCGGTATCTGGACCTTCTTCTGCCGCGGCAGTCAAGATCTCCTTGAGCCCTTCGACGGGCTTCTTTACTTCCATATAATGATATATTTATTTTAATTCATTAAAATTTTTAATAGCTTATAGATCTTAGCGTTTCACCACAGTCCCGCTTAATATTAAATGACGATATGACTTAAAATGGTAACACTTAGAATATACACGTTATTAACGACAGATTTGTTGTGTTTGTTTAGTAGCAGCTATATCTAGCCAGGCGGGCAGAGGAAAAAGCGCTACCACCATGCTATGGGTTCATTACTATGTTTTCTTTTGTCTAATGTCAATTGACGGTAATAATTGCTTCTAAACTTCTATATTAAATTTATATACTAAAAATAAAAAGCAATAACATAAACATTTACGTTTTAACCATTTAAGAGCTTCCATATATGACTTTTTCATCACATAACCGAGGAAAGCTACAATTGCAGTAGAATATTCAGGTCCCGTTTTCTATAATGTTTCAAAAACCTCCTCCAACTGTAAGCATCGCCATCTTTACGAACCGCAATAACACTAACTCTAATAAAGTGGGATTATACCACACTCCGAAACATGACTTAAATTCAAATATGCACTAGCTTTTAATGCTCTAAATTTTTCGAAATCGTTGTAGTAAAGACCATCGTAGTTATTACTAGATAGACACTAATAAGATACACGAAAAGTTATTTAAATGTACTTTAAATTTAATTTTGAATAACTGACAAGAAAGAGATGGATTTTAAAACGACATTATTACGAACTAGCTGACCCGTGCAACTTCGTTTTCACCAAATTGGTTATCACGCGAAAAAATTGTTTCTTTTTTTTATCGTAGCACGGCAAAATGCCTGCACTATGCCTGATGGTAAGCACAGTACAATCCAAAAACAATAGCGACCACCGAGTGACACACTATCCATCGCTGATCGCCACTATCATGCCGGCCTACAAAAAGCTGGATATGCACAGGCTGATCCCGAAACGCGACGCGCAGAAGCGAATCACTATTACGGATTTTTTCGTCATGTACATGGTGGTTGTGACCCAGTCAGGCTGTAAAGCCCTACCACCCCGCAAATAAAACTGATACCCGATTGCAGCCACAACTACCGTTTCCAATATCGGAACTTCCTAATTCATATCATTAGATGTGAAAGTGAGTTTCTTTGTTTGATATTTCGACGGCCTAATTACTCAACCGATCATTATGCAATTTTGCATATACTTTGTCAGGAGTACAAAAAAGGACATATCCTACATTTTATCCATAAAAAAAATACTATTCCTTAGGGTTAAATCGAATATACATCGGCGCAAATGAGACCGCCAACAAAAGCTAGTGTATATTACAACTTTATAGATTGTTTTTGCATTTTTGCTTGTTGATAAGGTATTTTCCTGATCTCCGTATGACTAACTATTCTTGTTGTGACTCAAGTGGCGATTCTGTCGCCAAACAACTGCAAATATGTTCCGTCAGCCACTATGGGCTATTACTTACTAGGCTTAGCATGTTATCATCTCAGACCACTTTATTATCTAACATCATATAAGATTGTGATCAACTACTAAATCCTATCAAAAATATTGCGCCGTCACGGGATGCCTGGCAGATGTGAAACATCGAAATTGTTTTGTATAAGTTATAGGAATAAGAGAACAGATTACGTCAAGAATCAGCTATGGCATAATGAAAAGATAAAGCATTACAAATTTGTTCCATAAAATAATATTCATTGTTATAGAGTACAAAAATTCAACTACATGCAGACGGCCTATATGGCGGCATTTATCAAAGGACGCTAGGTCGTCGGTGCATGCCGCGCAACACTAGTAGACCGAGTGGCCTACAAAACAATTTGAATCTTATGCTTGTAAATGTTTTCAAGTATTTCGTTAATAGTACAAAGGTTTTGCGTCGCCACGTCAACAATCAGGTTTACCCGCGCCTATAGATGTATCACATCAATAATAAAAGTATTCTGATAAATTGTGTAACTTCAAAAAATACATTTTAAAAGTAACTTACTCAGTGAACCTATCACTTACATAATCAAATCTTAATTAAGCAACGAATAAATTATTTAATCTCTTTAGACACTGTATCGACTTATTGGTGTAGTTTATATCTTATTACTTGGTATCTCGTATAGTATTCACATTAAATTCTGATTACACATATACAGCAACCTACTCATCTGATAATCACCATTATGGTATGGAGTTAATTGATGAGGGTGCTACTTTGCAGACATCCTACGTAAATTACTTAACAAATTTTAAGAGGCGCGTTTGTTTCACGTGTAACTAAGTATAGACTGAGTGATAGAGAAAATGAGCTAAATCCAATTTTTAGTTGTTCGTATAACATGATTTTTTTTAAGATTTCCAGTTTTTATACATCGAGTATGAAATTCATAGTCTTCCGTTCAAAAGGTGTTTAGTTCTTTATTTTATGATCTAGTAGAAAAATAACGTAAAAACGAGACGCCTGACAGATGTGAAACATCAAAATTGTTTTCTACAAGTTATATGCATAAAATAACAGTTTACGACAGGAATCAGTTATGGCATAATGAAAAGATAAAACTAATAAAATAAGATTAAATTAATTATAAAAATTAATTAAAAAAAAACTAATAAAACGGGTCACCTTTCATCCAGAAATGATGTGCACTTCTCGAAGAATTGGTCCAATGTACATTAATTAATACAAGCGAAACCATAATTAAATTAATCTAATTACACATGATAGATTTTTTTATTGAAGTCTATATTCCTTCCCTCAAATAACAGTTAACAAGGACAGAACCTTTACTCTGCAATAGGTAATTCCATACCGAAAATCTAATATCGTAGCGTTCAGACGTATTAAGCTCCGGAGAGGTCACGAATTCATCCAAAAACAGGTAATTTTTTAGCTTAGCTAGATTTGAGCTCGAAAAATTGTAATCCTATGTCCCTATAAGTTTAGTTCAAAGAAAATTTCTAAATAATGAAATTCATTTGACACGCTTCTACGTACATATTTTCTATGCTATGTAGAATATTTTTCTGTCCAATAAAAGGAAAACAATATTACTACATTTAAGATGCAATATTGATATTTTTATAATATAATTAATCCGTTTAAGTGGAAGGTAAAGATCCATTCCTCATTCTACACCCACTCCATGAGAATTATTTAATTTTAAATACTTTATATTCTCTTTGAATGACTTTGTAATATAAAATGTAATTTGAACATATACCAGGTGACTGTTTAGTCAATAGCAATATTTCTGCAGCACACTCTGCACTCTATTCTAGTTTAAATCAATTTTAAAATAATTGCTTAGTATTTGACTTAATCATCTAGAGATCTTTAGTCCGGTGAAGCTGTAAAGGCCTAGTAAGACCAATAGCGTAGACAGTTCGAAAAAAAATAATCTAGAAAAAATATACACAGTCCTCTACGCGTCTATGTTAAAGCACAGTGTCAGTGACTGTCGGTTGATTTAACTTTCATTTGAAAAGAAATGTCAGGAACAAAACAAAAGGGTTTATTGCTCGTTTTACTATAGAAAGTTATCAACTCCGGGTCACCCATTGTAGCTTTTGACATCGGTCATTACACTTAAGTTTATTATTTTATTTACACGTTTGTAGCTATACTTTTGGAAGTCTTACAACAAACTTTAACTTAGGTTTTCTTGGTTGTTTATTAGTATTTGTTTTAATGTTGTTATTTTACATGTTAAATGTGACCTTGAAGTGTCATATCCTAGAATACTGCGTGTCTAACCTTTCATCTGGTATTTATAATAAGGCTTTTATTGGAAACCCGGCGTCCTTTAAATGAAATTTGGAGAACTTTTATCTCATCTCCTCCTATGTAATTAATGAACTATGACATTATATTTTAATTTAAGTTATGTAAATATTTTCTTATATCATTTGAACAAATATTCGTACTAAATGAAACTCTTACAACGTTGTACGAGACATACACGCTCTACAAAAAATGTCTGGAACGCAATATTAAACACATCAGATAGTGGGGTGGAAGTGTGATTTGCATAAACATGCAATTAAACTGTGGGGTATGGTGTACCTCTGACACGTTGAAAAAGAGGTTCAGGTCATCCTCATAAGCAAAAACTTATATAGGTTAGGTATATTAATATAAGAGATATCGATGTATATAGATAAAATATATGTATATAAATTGTAGAATGTGTAGTATATAAGTCGTTACATATACAAATGAGTTAAATCCTATTTTAACCGTTCTTTTTTTATCATAGAAGACAAACGATCAGGTGGGTCACCTGCTGTTAAGCAATAACCGCCGTCCATCGACACTAGCAACATCAGGGAAGTCGAAAGTGCGTTGCTAGCCTGTATTTCAAGGGGAATAGACGAGGAGTAGAGAGGAGAGGAGGAGGGTCTCTAACGCTCGCACTGTCCAAATGAAACGTAGCAATGCAGGCATTGTTACTTCACGTCGGTTTTCTGTGAGAGGGTGGTAGTACTCCGGGCCGAGCCATTCATGTTTAAACCAATAATAGCTTCACCATGGCTCTACCGCCTACAAACATTAGATTACATTTACATTATTTTTCAAGATCTTCAATTTTTGTACATGTGAAATATGAAAAATAAAAAAAAACCTACAAACCTTATAAAAGGTAATAGATGAACTTCGTTCTCGTTGTATAAAGGATCTTAAAATGAAAATAATGAAGTTACATGAAAGATTAAAATTTAATTTAACTCATGTTGAAATATAATGACTCATATATATTGTATACGTAAAATGCAGTTGGTGTACAGAGATTTTTATCGTATAGCAATAGATTAATAATCCTATAACAACATTCATAAACAACAAGTTACTCCACACTTAAAATCATCTTTTATATACATATCTGTACATATAATAAGAAGAACCAGCTCGGATCTTTAAAAAACATTTCTAAAATTAAATCAAACTGTTTGGTTTGACTCACAAAATTACCATTTTTCTACCAAAAAATAATATTAAAAAAGCTATCTCTTTTGCTGTCAGTAGGATTCGAACTGAGGTTAGAAAGTTTTTCGAAGCAGCCGATTTCCATCTGAGCTATTTTTGTTTTGACAGAGCGAAATTTACCTTTATCATCATCATCATCATTACCCTTATCCCACCTAAGCAGGGTCTGCACAATATGTATTCTTTTTCCACTCTCTCCTATCAAATGTCATCTCAGTATTCACACCTTTTACGCACATATAATTTTTCACACAATCCATCCACACCTTTTTCGATCTTCCTCTACTCGTATATCCATCCACTACTCAACACTTTTCTAGTTATATGGTTTTCATTTCTCCTCATGACATGCCCATACCATGCTAACCTATTACTCCTCAGCTTCGCTGTCACTGATGCTATTTTCAAACTTCCTCTGATATAGTCATTCTTAATCTTATCCATTCTAGTCACACCACACATCCACCTTAACATTCGCATCTCTGCCACATGTAATTTCCTCTCATATGTCTCTTTCGTAACCCAACACTCGGACGCATACAGCATGACCGGTCTTATCATAGTTTTATAAGCTTTCCCCTTGAGTTTCAAAGGCATTCGTGGGTCACAAGCTACCCCAGACACATTGAAATGGATAAAAAATATAATTACATACCAGTTATCTCAAAATTTTCGGGGTTATAAGCCAATGGTTATTCTCTGTCTATATGAATTAATTTTTTTGCAGCAAAGTTACTTATTCGTCTTACTAGGCCTTCACAGCTTCACCGGACTAAAAAGATATCTATTTTGCTGTGAGTGGGATTCGAACTGGGTTAGAAAGATTTTCGAAGCAGCCGAGTTCCACCTGAACTATTTCTGTTTTGACAGGGCGATATTTACCTTTATATTCTAGCTATACTTTTTCATTGCCTTAAAACTGAGATAAAAAAAATTCTATGAATGAAATCTAGCCACATCAATTTATTGTCCCCGAAGCCACCTACAAACTAAGTTCCACGGAAATCACTGACGCCGTTTCCGAGATCCTGAATATATAAAAATATACTATAATTGCTCGTTTAAAGACATTATAGATATAGATAGATAGATGAGATATAGATCTAACGTGTCTGTACTTTTTCGATTTTCGTGAAAAAATTTTTTACATGTGTCTTTGAATGAATAATAAAATACATTTCAATCAATTTTTGGAAATGTCTGTCTATTTGTCTGTTTGTTTGTTGAACAAGCATCGCTTCATAAGTACTGAATAAAATCTCACCAATAAATATTTTTTTTTCTCGAACTGATTACGCTATTGACCTAACAAGGTCTTAACAGCTTCACCGGAACCAATAAATTATAACTTCGAGAATAACTCTGTCTTTGTTTCATGAAAATCGGACTACTCTATCAAAAGTTATTGTCATTTTAATGGCGATACGGAGTAAATACAAGAGAATAGTAGATTAGTAAATGGACTTGATACATTCAGATGATTTTATTGATCACTGTTCTCACATAAGGTTCTACACGGACGAAGTCGCGGGCACAGCTAGTAATAAATATAGACACTTTAATTTAATAAGGAGACGATTTGGCTTACAAAATACTCTGCTGCATAACAACAATAACCATAATCTTATACTTCAATTTATAATATTCTATTTGGACTTAAATCCAATAGCATCGTTAAACAATTATCGATTTTCAACTGTTATTAGTTATAATTAACTACCTCACTTTTTAAGCTGTACGCTGACATTAATATGAAGCCTTTTGTAAAGTAATTTAGATTGTAATCTATAACATAATGTTATACGAAACTCTGAAATATTTCATAGCTTTTAGAATCGAAACTCAATTTGAAGCGAAACAGAGCAACTAAACGTCCCGAGAGACTTATTTGCAACAATTTCCTTTCACAAATAACATTATGGAAGCTGCTTCGCGTTGCTCTTACTTATATACTGATACACATGTATACTTAACTAGCTTTTATGTTTTTGTTTTCTGCCACGATACCTTTTGAAGACATAATTTGTATGGAGGTTGTAACGCTCGTGTACTTATTAGGTATTTATTACCAGGGGAAATCGGTATTCCAGGCATTAATAGGCTATGATAGGTATATTGTCAGTAATACACTGTAATGTTATAAACTAGATGTACCTGCGACTCCATCTGCGTGCAATATAATGTAAAAAATAGTTACTAACAAAATCATCTGAATATATTATATCTGTTTACTTACCTACATTTCACTCGTACTTAAAAAAGGCATAAATATCATGTCTTGAGAGTCTTTCTACTATAGTGGTTCTTTTTATTCTAATCAGCCATACAATAAGATTGTTACAATATAGGCAGAAACTAGTAAAACTCATAAACTATGATTATACTTTTAAAATTGTAATTGAAATAATTTATACTTATTACTTCATAAAATAATTTTCAAAACATTTCAAGGTATTATAAAAGGATGAACACAAAATGAAGACTTAAAAAAAATTGTAATGATATTTGATGAGCACAGGTCACACGCTCTTCTTGGTCTCTCTTCATAAAGGAGCAAACCTGTAGAATGAATGTTTGAATTGTTTAATAACATAAACGAAAGCAGTAAAAAGTCTGTATATATAAAATAAAAAAAGTTCTGTCCGCATGTCTGTTTATTTGTTTTACGATTAGATCGCCAGACCGATCATAATTACATTTTGCATATAAATATCCTGGTATTAGAGGACGAAATAGATTAATTTTAATTGTAAATATACGAGAAACACGCAGACGAAGTCTTATCAGTAACTAGTACATTATATTTTTATTTAAATTAAAGATGAAAACTCAATGATATTTAAAAAGGGTATTGAAATCTCAAGTTATAGTTATAACCAAGTATCACGAGGTATTATATAAGAGTATAGAGAATAAGGTATTATGTAAGGTAACAAAAATAGTATTAAAGGAAATTTTATATGCGGAAGTAATTCTTACACTTCCATTTGTCTTAACACTCGTAATAAATTCGTATCTTGTGACTTCGATAAAAAATAAATGACTTATCAAATATTCTTACGTTTTTTTTTTATTTCTCATTTCTTCATCTCTCGGTATTGTTCAATATACAGTTTTTACGTGTTACACAGTGCGACTGGTTAGTCACTAGCAATATTTTTACAGGATAATCGTTAGTCGATTCTCGTTCTAAATCAATTAAAGAATAGGTGCTTAAAATTTGACCTAATTATCTAGAGAAAAACAACACTGATATACACTCAACATCAGGTCCTTTAGGCAAAAACGAAATGGATTTATAGATATGAAAGCAATGAATCACGCCGTACCTTGCAGTCTGGCCCACTCCCCGCGCCTCAGCCTGCGTCTCGCTACTCTTTGTTCGAAGATGCAGCGTTCCGATGATAAGCAGTTACGTAACGATTCACCTTGAAAAGCGTCTCTTTAATTTTGTTCATTAAATAGGCGTAATTTTTTACATTTAAAAATATTGTTACCATACTTTTAAATGTTTTAGAACAAACTTTAACTAAGGTTCTCTTTGTTGCTTATTAGTATTTGTTTTGGTATTATTATTTTATATGTTAAATGTGACCATGAGCTACCACAAGATTGAAAGATGTCACCCTTTAAACATTCACCTGGTGTATATTTAACATCTAGTTATAATATTTTTGCGTATGAAATAGCTGCAGTCAAATATTTCAAGAAGATATTTCTTATATCTGGAATTCAAAAAACGAAATCCTCTTTATCCTAAACGAAAAATTAGTTTTTGTAATGTAAATGGCATTTAATTCATTTATCTCTATTAGTATATCTAAAAAGTACGTCTATTCATGAAAAATATACTCAATAATTAGATTTGACTTAGTAAGCAATTTTTATGGCATGTTACTCAATTTGTAACGCTAAGATGCTGAAATAATCTTATAAAGTCGCGGACAAAGGCGAATTTATTTTAAATTCAATTCACGTCAAAGTACCAAGGCTTTCACAGCATGTGCAACCTTCAAAGTTATTTCCAAGGCGATCATTGTCGCGACAGTTGGCCTTAGATAATGGTAGCTTATATCAGATTTCGAACTCGTCTCAATTATTGTTAGTATAAATATGTTATTGTTGTAGTTGTTTTTGTTTATTTATATTTCAAAGGCGCACCGAGTAATAGTATTACAAATTATTAATAACAAAATAAAAAAGGATAATGTACAGTTTTTGTAAGCTTGTCAATTACAGCGGTACATAGAGGTTTTGAAATAAAAATGTCGAATATATCATGTAATTACATACCTATATCCATAAAAATCCACAATATTTCATAAACTACAACAATTAATTTGGATCTGCAAGAGTCTACATTTAAATTTACCTTGATTGAATAGTACAACTTATTTTCTGACATTGATCCATTGATGAATTTGATTGAATAAAATGAGGAGTTTTTGGCGGTATCTTAGTCTGTCATGTAGTGATTTTATAATTTACTCTTAATCTCGTGTTATTCGACTCTACATTTTGTAAATTTGGTGGTGTTTTACGTAATATAGTTAGTTAGTTTATTGTGCATAAGTGAAGTGAATGGAGTTTGGTGAAGCTGTGAAAGCCCTAAATAAGACCAACAGCATAGTCAGTTCCAGAAAAAAAAATAATACCACAAAGTATGAAATTCTGGGATGCTACAAAAACTCCCTGGAAGGTTCTAATAAGGGATCCACGATCTTGTTAGAATATTGAAATAATCACACTACGCTTGTAATATTATTGTACTATCCATTAAAAGAAAACATTGACACTGGCAAGTGCTTCTGCGGAGCCAAAACAACAAGAAGAACAAGAAGAAGAATAAAATGAGTCTTGAAGGCGTCACATATATTTTCATTGGGAAGTAGACAGAACATTTTAAATGTAATAGTGCTAATAAGTAAAAGTCCATATCTATTTATATATATCTAATACCTTTACACGAGCAATTCTTGTATATCTTTATATTTGCGTCTATTCCCGTGAAACTTAGTATGTAGGTAATTTTGGGGACGATAAATCGATCTAGCTTATTCATAGGAAACTTTTTTTAATTCTAGATTATATTCATAGAAAACTTTTTTTAACTGAGATTTCAGGCAATGAAAAAATATAGCTAGAATAACAAGGTAAATTTTGCCGCCGCTGTCAAAACAAACAAAAATGGATATTGGTTGTTACGAAAATCCGTGTAACCCCAGTTAAAATCAGGGTGTATATAATTTTTTTTTTTTTTTTTGTAAAAGATGATAATTTTCTAATGCAACTAAAGCTAACCTAGCAATTAATTGTAATTAAATAAATAATTTTATTATTATAATTATAACAGAAATATTTTTTTATGTGAAAAAATGCTAATTTCGTGAGGCAAACCCAACGGTTTATTCTAATTTAAAATATTTTTTTAAAGAACCGAGCTAGGCTTGGTCGCTCTGGTACTGACAATAATGACAGTAAAATATATAATAAAAATATTAAAAACATATGATATACCTATCTAGGTGTAAAAAGAGTTCGGACATGATATTTGTGTTAATTTTTTGTCACTACTGTCTACTTTGTAGGAAATATCAGCACATTTCGTAATCATTTCTATCACGTGTAAATTATATAACAGACTAAGTAGTAGATACTTATGTCCTTAGCACGTCCTCGTATTAGTCATTGTTCGTATTTTCCACAGAAAGTCAGGTCACTTCAATGCTCGGTTCTGATGGCACGTTCCTACTTTACGTATTCACCCCTTTCGTGCATGCATTTCGTTCAGCTAGCAGGAAATAAAAGGAATAACTTGACGATATTCCTTCATATGAAACTATAGTTTAGGTAACATCGAACTTTGTAAGGGAACAAAATACACACTACAATATTTTCTTATATGAAATACATGACAAATTAGATACCAAAATCTGGTGATCTTTATAAGTTAACCTTACGTTTTTTCTCATTGCTAATGAACATTAATGATGACTTAAAAGTATTTAATTTGAAAATACCGTATACATTAGTTCCACTCTCATATCAAAATTCCTAATTATAATTTAATTAATAACGAATTAACACCCCTTTGTAAATATAAACAGGTCCCTGTATTTCACGATAAATTTACCATATATTCTTGTAATTTTACTGAGCAATCATTGTCACCATACCAGCATCATTTTATATACATTTCTGATAGGAAGACACTGTATCATGGACTACACAGTGACACGTAAGTTCTAAATTGTATGTTGTCCAGTTAAGTTATAACAATTATATACATAAATATTCACATTCATACACGTATAAGCATACACGTAATCGATTGTTATTATGGCAGCGTATTCGAAATGCGCGAATTCGGTAGCGGCATTAAAATTTTTCATTTTTGGATAAAACCCTAAGAAGATTCACTTCAAAAATAGAAGTCACTATTCTAATATAGAAAAAATTCGAGTACATCCCGATATTAAAGCCATGACGATTAATTTACTTGGACACAGCATCAATCGACGTAGTTTTGAATCTTTGCTAGCGATCCGGAGACTTCATTGAAGGAAAATATCTATATATTAATACGTGAAGCAAAAAAATTGTACCCCTTTTTAACCTATTTGCCGTCAACGGGTGAACTTGAAATTTGGCATAGTTAAAGTTTATATGGCGGAGAAGTGCAGAAAGCTGTTTATTTTATATAAAACGCATTAGAAGTACATTAAATTTATTAAAATATGCACTACTCACACTACTGCTTGAGTTTTACACAACATATACACACATGTAAGTAAAAAAGATATTTTGACAGCCGTCAATAATTACGAAGTTCAAAAGAGGTCTTGAAGGAGGTTGGTATGCTCGACTGTGACTACGTTCCACTAGAAGCTCACAACGCTCACGCTCACGACCGCGAGTTTTACGATCGTAAGAGCTAGTGGAACGCATTTGTGGGCGTTTTGAGCTTTCAGATAAATAATAAAAATGGTGATCTAGAAAAAATAAAACAAAAGCTTTGAGTGGGTAAATTACACTTTTTCTCCAGTAGATAAATTCTCTGTATATTATTAACTGTCAAGAAAAAATGCAAAGCTTATTCTACATTCTATTACTATAATATTTAGCAAAAAAACGGACTTCATAATTAATCAGAATCCCATCACTATATCTAATATACATTTAATATTCGATTACACCGAATTATGTACCTTCAGAATCGAAGGTCAAATGTTGATGAAATTAAATTGAGACCTCCTTAAAGATATCTCGCTTGCAACAAAGAAATATTTTTCCAGATCGGTTTATAAAGGACTAAATTGTGAGGTAGCAAACATGAAAAAAAAAGAACTTATAACCTCCTCTTTTTTAAGTCCGTTAAATAACTGTTATAATATATGTACCTACGACATACACTTTACAACGACTGAAAATTGCCTCGTATCAACAAATAGCGTGACAATAAGCCAATTGAGTCCATTCCCGTAATGTAAAAGGGCGATGAACATGACAGTATCGTAAAAGCGGTAGCCAGTTACAAACTACGGAAGACACGTGAACGCAAGTATCTTCGTCATAACGCCGAGGAGTTAACGGGCTCTCGGGGAATCACTTTCATTTTCACTTAGCGCCACCGACTGCTCCATAACCATTAAATTCTCTTGTTTACGACTCTCCGCCGGTTCAAAGGCACTGCCCTTTCTCCAGTCATCTAACTTATTCACAAAACAAACTAAACAGTAATCAAAGACGATACCGTTTTACTGGCATCATCTTTAAACAAGTTACTGTTCTACACGGATGGCACGAATACTATAAAATATTTATGCACAGAAGTCCGGAGCATTTCTCATGATTTCCTTTTTACGTTTTCACTGAGTATTTATAGATAGATATTCAGTATTAAACAATGCATCTCTTCAATTCACTAAGAGTTGGTACGCGCAACTTTGTTTTCGCGAAATCAGTTTCGTTGTTTCACACGATCTACATATTTTGTGATTAATTAATATTTAAGCCCTAAAAGTTATTTAGTGGATTTAAATTATCTTTATTAGAATGTATAATTACTTAGGCCTTATGATAAACGAATAAATTACAATAGATGAAATATTACTTGTTATTATTTTTTTAGCCTTTGCACGCGAATTCGTTCGCGAAGAATAGTTTTCTTTGGGCTAATGCTAACACGTAGCGGAAGCTCTCAAAAGGTAAAAAACCCGATTTTGAAACCTTCTTCATTGGTGCTCCGCTCCTATTGGTCTAAGCGTGATGATATATAACGATGGGATCTAAGATCTAAAATCCAGAGGAGGGCTAGTTTTAGTGCAGCTGTGGGAACACGCCTACAGGTACTTTGCGAAAATAATTCCAACTTGCGTGTAGTAGCTGGCTAAGCAGGCTTTAAAAATATCCTAGCACCATGCTATGTCACATGCTATGCTATGCTATATTCATGAATTACATTCGTGAAGTAACAATGCTTGCATTGTTGCGATTCGTTCGGTCAGAGAGAACTCCGGAAGCCCATCTCCCCTCCTTTCCTCTTCCTTCACCATTTCCCTCCTCCCCCATGCCCCCCAAATACTGTCTGCCAAAAGTTTCAGTCTTTTGTGGGTGGTAGAGCCACACTGAAGCTATTACTGGTTTCAGCATGAATGGGTCGGTTCGCCCGGGGTAGTACCACCCGACCCACAGAAACACAGACGTCAAGTAACAGTGCTTGAATTTTTGCGTTTCGTTCGGTCAGTGAGATCACTAGAATCTCACTTCCTTTCCCCTCCTATCTCCTCTCCCCCTCCCTCTTTCCCCATACCAACCCTCCCAAAGACAGGCTGGCAACGCACTTGCGACCCCCCTGGTGTTGCTAGTATGTATAGTGATCACTTAACATCAGGTAACCCGCCTGTTCGTTTGCCTCCTGTGATATAAAAAGAAGAATAGATAATTTAATTAATTCTTCATATTTTGGCGATCAGGCAGTATTCCAGAAACAGTAGTAAAGACAAGCCATCAATAAAAGAATAGAATATAACTTTCATTACAAGTTTACAGTAATAGGCTATATAAAATTGTGTGAATTAGTTCTTCTTAGAAGTCATAACAAATAAGGAATTAAATAAAATCAGTAACAAATGTATACAAATTATAATAAGGATATATACATCTCTACAAACATCATATTTAGAAATGTTGTATTCCACACTACTCACTTATACGTCTCCATTGTAAAATCCCTATTTATAAGAAGGATGCTTCAGTCAACTGAGGTAAGTGTAAGATGTTAATATACTAGATCCACTCGGTGGTATCTGAAGAAGAATAACTTCATCAACCATTACTTTGTAGCTGTTCATAAGAGGTAAACCACTGAAATACTTAGGATAGAATTTATTAAACTGTTTCAGTCGTGATCATTTTTTGCAAATAAAATATGTAATACCCGTAGTATATATTTAGGCATCTTCACGTGGTAAAATTCGCGTTTAATAGCTAATTTAATTATGGAACAAAGGAATGCCAAAACATTTAGAACAAAAATATAACAGTGCTAATTTTTTATATTGAAATACCTGATCGGACTTAAATGGGCAGTCAAACTGTGGGCTGTGTGAACTGGCGAAACATTTAAATCAAAATATATTTCATGACTCTGTATTCTGACAGGCTAATCGTTTCCATTGTTCGCTAATACATTTTAAAGCGAATGCTATTTAGTACTAATTTAAATTAAAGACTACACTGTTGTAAAAATATATATCATATTTATTGTACAGTGTCAGGCATCAGTGGCGTAACTATACCATCTGGGGCCCGTGGCAATTTTTTTTGATGAGGCCCTATCAATAAAAATCGTCACGATGTACTCAGTTTGATTTTTATAAGCTTCGAGATTTTCAACAAACTCAATTTCACGTTGTATATGGCTCAATAATGGCCTAAGTCTCCTCTCTTAGGCGAGAGAGAATGGTCTATAGTACCCACGCTAGTCCAATGCGTATTGGAGACTTCACATTTATCAATGCATTCATCATCTATTCGCTAGCTTTTCGTTGAAGGAACATCGTGAGGAAACCAGCGTACATTTACAATGAAATAAAAATAACAATTTAATTTCAATAAGACGTTTATTAAAAAAATTCGAGGTTTCTGTTCCGCAAAAGTATTTATAACATCATGAAAGTTTAAAGATCAGGCTATAGAATTTTCAATAGATAGAATAGCCAAGTTACATAACCTGTCTTGTCTCATAAGTTTCTTAAATAGGTTTTTATCAATTTTAGTTTTGAAAATGATCATTCAGCACTAGCTGTAGTCACAGGAATTGTAAGAATTAAAATTAATGCAGTGCATACTTCAGGAAAGCTGCAGAGCATAAAATGATTTTTTATTATTAATAAATCAGCAAGGCCTTCTAATACACGAAGATTTTTCTATTTCGTGTCTGAAAGTGGATCGAAAACTGAGAATATCTCTGGCAATTGATTCAGATATGTCTTCTATATATCTCAACAAATTCTAGACCTTTTTATTAATAGATCAGTGTCATTTAAAATTTTTAAAGTGGAAGGTTGCAAAAGGCTGCGATTTCAGTTGGTTTATAATGATGTCCAATACTCGATAAAATATGTTCACTTTGAACAAACTTCCAGGATCTTGGAGACGCTCATCTTCGCGAAGCTCATCAAAGTGGCGTTTTACCTTCCACTAACGAGTTTTAGAAAATTCAGGGGTGATGGACCATTTTTCTGCTACACTATTTGCTTCCATTTTTAAATTCATGTCGATACCTTTCCAATTCTTCTGGACAATGTTTCTAAAGTTTAAGGTAATGAAAGGTCGGCTTTAGACTGAAGTGCTATAGAGACTGCATCGATAGTAAGTAGGATCTTGCAATGGTAAACCAATAACATAATAAAATTATAGTTTTCGATCTTCTTTTTGAGTCAAACAGCTTCATTTCTTTCATCTGATTTGCAATTTAATAAAATTGTTTTGGTTACCGCTTTTTGGACTTCAATAAACCGAACTTTTAAAGCAAAAACAGCATCATAACGTCCTGCCCATATGGGTTTAATGTTAATGAAGTTGATGAATCACTTTCTTTATTAGGTATAAAATTTAATAAAATATTCCGTCTTTTGATACTATCCCCAAAAAATACATAAATTTTTTGAAGTTTTAAAAATATTTTGCATATCAAAAACCTCTCTCACTGTATCATTGAGTACTAGATTTAAATTATGAACAGCACAGTGAACATATACGGCATTTCATTCAACATCTTTTATGAGTTTTTGAACTCCACCATAACTTACATTGTGTTAGCACCATCATATCCTTGTCCTCGATACTTAATTAGAGGAATAGTTTTGACATTTATGGATTTAATAATTTGCTTGGATATCGCTAAGGCAGTTTGATCCTTAACTTCATGAAATCTTTCTTTAATGACAAGTGCCTTTGGGATCCCATTACTATCTATTTCGATCGTACAATAACGGTAAAGTTCACACATTTGAACAATTTTTGAAGTATCTTGAGTTGTAGCCAATATGATAGAGTAGAATGGTGTGACATTTATTTCATTTATGAGTGCATTTTCTACTTTTAGAACCAAGACAGAAATTACCTTATTTTGTATTTTTGGGCTTAAGTATTTTATCTGGTCCTTTGGTTTACTTAACAATTCTTGTAAAATTTGATCGTATTTTCCTAATAAGTCAACAATACTCAAAAAGTTTCCTTTGGAGCTTGGATCACTGCTATCTGCGGTGTGACCACGAAAGGCTAAATTACACGTTGAAAGTGTTAGAGTAACATCAAGGAGCCTAGAAAGTGCTTGGCGCCAAACAGATTTTTCTTTTTTGATCATAGACTTTTGCTCTTCATCGAGTGTTCCATTTAGCCGCCACTGTTGATACGTAAGACAGGAATCCAGATGAATTTTTGATGTCTTGTGTCTTTTGTCTTTCTACAATGTTTCCAGTCGTCATAGCCCTCAATGCATACATTTTGTATTTTCTTAGATGCCCGATTTGCGAATAACCAACACGGTTCACAATACGCCTTCTGAAATATTAAAGAATAGGATAGCCATGTACGTTCAAGTTTCACGCCAGACTTAGAAACAATATAGTAATATTTTTCTAGAAAAGATTTATTGTCACTATCTTTTAAGAAATGGCCCGTAGGTTTACAATGTCCATTTTCAATCAAGAACCTTTTCACTTGATCAGTTAACTCTTTAAAATTACCCTTATCAGTAACATATGGCGTAGATACAATATTGTTCATGCTAAAATATAATTATTTTTGATATTTGATAGTAACTTGTTGTGGTTCTTCTGAATCTGGATAGTCACTAGTGTTGGGTGCTGCATCTGATAATTCTGGTATACTTTTAGTAAAATCCAATTCTTCACTTTTAGAGCACTGTTCACTCGACTTTTCATTATTTAAGTCATCATTTTTTAAGTACTGACTAATTTTCGATAGCTTTTTATTTTTTCTTCAGTTTCCCACTTTGTCTTTCGTTTTTCGCTCCCACTTAAATATTTTCTAGAACTAGATATTTTAATATCTAACTTTCACAATCAACTTTACTTTACAGCCATTTTCATATTCAATAAAAGAACAAATACTAAAAATCAAAGATACAAATCACCAGACATCAATTGTCAAAATAATCACACAAAAATACGCAGTCAGTAGAGCTCTTATAAAAAAATATCAAATCCGGAATTCCCCTAACATAGTTTTGCTAGCTCGCCCCAGCAGCAGCGCCACGAAAAAAGTGAAAACAAAACGGGTAATTTCCCGGTCGTAAATGGTCACTCGCACTGAAAACGTGTCGCGACAAAATATATAGAATCCAATGGATGCGTTCTAAAATAAATAGAGATGTATAATTACCGGTATTTTGATTGACGATTTTTTAACAATCATAAGTACGTAATTTAATTGTATTATGGTCTCTAGTTGTCTCACATTGGATTTTAAGCAGGACTTAAAAATATACTTTTCAAATAAAATAAAATACTCAGGTACAATGTAAAAAAATATTTTTGAACTCGCGGCCTCTTGGACCGGGGCCCTCTTGACTCGGGGGCCCGTGGCATTTTGCCAGCCCTGCCACCCTATAGTTACGCCACTGTCAGGCATTTGATCTGACACCTCGGGGAGTAGACTGTTATAGTCGACTATTGGGTATCGTATAACCGATATTTTTGTCTATGGTACTCATTGCCGTGTGCGACAGAGATAACGCTTTACAAAGCCAATCTTATCCAGACGTCTCACTCTTCACCCCGACGCGCCAAATCATATTTCGGGTATTGTATTTTTTATACTATTTAGATGCACTGTCTATTTAATTATTCGGTATTATATAGGACAACATTTTTTTAACCATGAGTTTATGTAAATTCAAGATGTGCTCTGCGATTTCGTCTTTATTATGTCGGTATCATACTCTATACCCACATCGACTGTTGTTACGACCGTACGTTCGCACTCGCTTAGCGTACTTTCTGACCGATGACCTCTTTTTATGGTAATTGCTACGCTTCTAACGGTTATAGTGTGATATGTTTTATTTTTTATATCATAGGAGGCAAACGAACAGGTGGGTCACCTGATGTTAAGTAATCACCATCGTCCATAGACATCAGCAACACCAGAAGAATCGCAAGTGTGTCGCAGCCTGTGTTGGTGGGGAAGGGAGGAAGGAGAGGTGGTGGGCCTCCGGTGCTCTCACTGACCGAACGAAACGCAACAATGCAAGCACACGTCCGCCCTTAACACTCCGACGGGCATCCGAGTACAATGCCTCACCTCTACCGATCATCGCGTGCTAACAAAATTCCTAAGGGAATTGAAGTTAGCTTACTTCACATTCGCACTCGAGAAGGAACGCCTCCTCCATGTAGTACTTCGTCGCGTGCCGGCCGAAATCTCGGTTGATGACGTCACCCTCTCCCTTAAGGAGAAGAACTTCCCCATGCGTGAGATACATCGGATGTACCACCACCCACGCACCCGCGCCACGTACAATATATTCTTTGTCCTCCTCGACCGCACTCAGGAGGGCAAGGCCATTTTTAACCTCACCTCTGTGTGTGATCTTAACGGTCTCACCGTCGAGTCCCCACGCAAGACCCATACCCCGTCGCTGTGCCATAACTGTCAGTGTTATGGTCACTCAGCGAGGAATTGTGACCTCCGCCCCAGGTGCGTCAAGTGCCTGGATGACCACCCCACGAAGGAGTGCACACGCACTCCTGGCACTCCCGAACCTCCCAGTTGCGTGCTGTACGGTAACGCGGGTCACCCCGCGAACTATCGCGGCTGTCCCCGCGCGCCACGCACACAACGTCCCCGACAGGCGAGACAGGTGCCTAGGGCGCCTTCGACCGCCGCCCGCCCACCGCCTTCGCCACTCATGTCCGTGGAGGCATTCCCCGGCCTGCCGGGTGCCTCCCGCACCTCGGCAGCGCTCGTGCCCACCCCGCGCGCGCCGCAACCCGTGCGGGCCCTTCTAGCCCCCTGGGTTCCCAAACCTCAGCCCCAGGCTCCGAAACCTGAGGCTCAGCCTCCACAGGCGAAGCCTATTCAATACGACCGCCTCAGCACCTTTTCTTTCGACGGCGTTGACTGGATTAGCCAGTTAATGGTCGTGCACGATGTAGTAGACGTCTTACCTTTTGCAGAGCTTCTCGTGATGAAGAGAAGTCAGGATATGCTCAGAGCGTTCGCGCATTTCCCGGCTCTTGCTAGGACAATGAACGAGCTCGTCCGTGCTCACTATAACAAATCGGTTGAACAATGTTCGCGGCAATGAATAGGGTTAAACCACGCGGTCTATCTCTTTCGTTTTTTAACGCTAGAAACCTTAGGACACAGCGCGATCTAGTAGCTGACTTTTTACGCGATAGACAGATAGACGTTCTCCTCGTACACGAAACGCTTTTAAAACCGAAAATGCGTAATCCTAGAATCGCGAATTATTGCATAGTAAGAAACGACCGTGCCACCCGCGGGGGCGGCACCTTAATCTATTTTAGGCGTTCGTTGTACTGCATGCCGTTAGATCCACCCGCGCTATCCAATATGGAAGTGTCAGTGTGTAAAATAGGTATGACCGGTCACGCGAATATTATTTTAGTTTCCGCGTGTTTGTCACCGAATAAATAATTGCTAAGATCCAATTTGCAGGCGCTACTTAAGTTAGGAGATTCAGTTATTATAGCGAGGGACCTCAGTAGCGGGAACGTTATCTGGAATAGTTCGTGTACCTCTCGTAACGGGAGAATACTCGACGAACTAGGTAGGGTTCTCGCTTTTGACGTCATAGCCCCTCTGGAACCCACGCACTATCAAGATCATTGCCGTCCCACAGTATTAGATATAGCTCTCTTAAAAAATATCACGCTTCCTATACGACTCATACAAGTCGTACACGAACTTGATTCAGATCATCGCCCGGTTCTTTTACAGTTAGGCCACAATTCAGACTTCACCCCTCCGTCGGTTAGGGTGGCTGATTACGCGAAACTCGTTTAATATTTTAAAGAAAATCAGTCGTCTAGTAGTTTAGACAGGATTCCGGAGGTGTTGGTATCTAAAGCCGCTGCGGATTCGGCCATCGATTCCCTGGTTGATAATCTCCAGACCGCCGTCAGGGTGACCTCAAAGAGGTACAAGCGGCGAACGATCGCCGTTTTATACTCCCTGACGACGTGAGAGCATTGATCACGGAAAAGAACGCCGCGACTCGAGCTTACAACGCTTACCCGTCTGTAGAGAATCGCGATCGTTTACGTTCGTTACGAAAAACAGTCAAGTCTCGTATTTTTGAGATCCAGGGTGACAGACGGGACAGACTCCTGGAGGGTCTCCAGCCGTCTCACCTGTCGTACTGGACTCTAGCGTGAACTCTCAAATCAGATATGGTCACTCCAATGCCTCCTCTCGACAGAGGCCCCGGGTTGCCTCCCGCATTCGATAGCATAGATAAAGCAGAATGCCTTGCCGCAAGCTTAGAAAAACAGTGTTCGCCAAACACTGATAACACTGACCCTTTCCATAACGGATTAATCGAATCAGCTGCGGAGCATGTACTCGCGTCTTCTCCGGCGGATACCCTAACCGCGATCACTTTCGATGAAGTTGCAGGCGCAATCAAGCGTCTCAAGCTTAGGAAGTCCCCAGGTCCCGATGGGATCAGGAACGAGGTTCTGAAACTCCTTCCTGATCGCATCATAGCTGTATTGGTCTGCGTCTTCAATGCGGCCATGTCCCAGGGTCACTTTCCGGCCATCTGGATAAAGGCCGTAGTGATAAGTATTCAGAAGCCCGGCAAGAAAGCTACGCTTCCCGTTAGCTACCACCCTATTAGTCTGTTAGATACCTTAGAAAAACTTTACGAGCGGCTCCTTCTGAACCGTCTCCAGTTCTCGATTACAGATTAAAAATTAATACCACCTGAGCAGTTCGGATTTCGCGCCGAACATTCTTGTACGAATCAAGTACACCGCCTCACGGAGTACATCTTCTCTAAATTTAACGCCGATCCGAAACGTAAACCGAAACGCACAATTGGAGTCTTCTTCGATATTGCCAAGGACTTCGATAAGGTCTGGCACGGAGGGCTCATCCATAAATTATATAAATCTCGCGTACCCGATAAATTAATTCATATTATCCGCGATTATCTCACTGATAGGACATTCCGCTTCAGAGTGGATGGTGAACTATCGCTGCCCCACCCGATACGCTCAGGTGTGCCACAGGGCTCCATACTCGCGGCCACGCTCTTCAATCTGTTCATCAGTGACCTACCTCAGTCTCGGGGGGTCGAGGTAGGTTGTTACGCTGACGATACCGTTATTTACACTTCCGGCTGGCGGTCGGACTTTCTTAGGAAGCGCATCGAAAAAGCCATTCATACTCTCGGTGAATGGTTTCGTCGATGGCGCATAGAGGTTAATCCCGATAAAAGTGCCGCAATACTCTTCGATCCCACGAAACGCGCTAATAAATTTGAGCCCATCAGGCTATACGGAATCGATATCCCTTGGGTCGAAGAGGTCAAATATCTCGGTGTTACATTAGATAGACATTTAAAGTTCAATTCACATATAGACAGAGTGCGAAACAAAGCCGCTATGGTCTTGGGTCGCCTCCATCCGTTGCTTTGTCATAAGAGTAAGATGTCCCTCAGACACAAGCTCACTTTGTATAAGACGTGTATCCGTCCCGTGATGACATATGCTGCCCCGTTTTTGCGCATATGTCTAAAGATAACTTTCATAAGCTGCAGGTTCTCCAAAATCGTGTTTTACGTAAAGTGACCGGTGCCCCGTGGTACATTCGGAGAGTCGATCTCAATAGAGACCTAAAGATCCCGTCTATCTGGGCGTGCGTAAAATCACTTACGATTAGTTATTTTGAAAAAGCCGCGAATTATCCCAGTCCGTTAGTGGTATCCGCCGCAAACTATGAGCCCGTACCTAACACTGCGCGTTATAAAAGACGTCCGCGATGCATTTTTACCGAGCCTCCTGATTTAATCACGTCAGCGAACGAGCAGTACCAGCCTATCCCCCGAAACAGAGCGTGCTCACGCCCACGCCCGCGTAACCACAGATCACGCCACCGTGGTCTGGAGGTTAATTTCGCTCCCGCACACCCGATTAGGCCTCCCACGGTAGCGGATCAAGTCTAGGTTCGATCCCTCGGTAGGGAGCCCTTGAGTGCGTTGCTTGCGCGATACGGTGACGCACAAATAAGCATCACTGCTACAACACTACACGATCACATTTCGAAAAAAAAAAAACATTGCAAGCACTGTTACTACACGACGGTTTTCTGTGAGAGGGTGGTACTACTCCGGGGTGAACCAACCCATTCATGCTGAAACCAGTTATAGATTCAGCTTGGCTCTACCACCTACAGACTATATTAGATCAATACTCAATGCAATGTAATGTAATGACCTATAAAATATTGACCTATAAATCGCATTTTTTTTTTCAAATCAAACTGGTATTGACGATAACTAGTGCATTAAAGTAAATGCAAAATAGCCAATTTTGAGCCTAACTAAATTAATATTGATTTTACCAGTAGAAGCGCACAGTATATTCTCGAGTATTTCGAATATTATCTCAGCAAATATTAAAACAATTCATGAGTTCACAAAATTACATGCGAACCAAGTCGCTTTACCTTAAACTGACGAAGTATTTAACGAACAGTAACGATAAAAAGCTAACGAACCGAAGGAAATGCTTGCTGGTCACAAAATTTTGGCGGAGACTTTGCCGGTTGATATCATAATTAGTGCAAGGGAGCGAAATTTAACTTTGAAACAAAACTCCTACGCGACCTCTAATTAAAATAGATACATAGATCGTTTTAGGCTAATTAAATTGAATAAACTAGACGCATTTAACATTATAATGTTTCTTTTAATATAGTACATAATTGCTAAAAAGATACTTTAATATCTATGTACTCGTGGTCGCTAGAGTAAATCCCTGCACACAGGTGATTGAACTCTTAACTCTGGGTATACGAGTAGACTGCTCTAACAACACAAAACTGACTAGTCACCTATTTTTTAAGTTAACTAACAACCATACGCATTCAATTATTTATTTGCATTTAACAATCTATTTACCTTTTTAATCTTTGTAGAATAATAATTAATTTACTTTGTGAAAAATACAAAAAAAAAATTATCTTTATCTAAGTAATGAATTAAGTATGTATAATTGTATATATAATTATATTATTTTTTATTTTGTTAACGATTATAAACACAAATAGCATTATACATATTATTAGCAATTATTAATCTTAAAAATAATAATAAAAACGTTTTAACCATAATTAGCGAATTCGGCAATATACTACTTAACACAGCTATATACCAGACTCAATACGTTCCACACGAGAATGATCCACGGTCACTTTTTGCCACGTCCTTCACAGGCCAGCTCCCTCGATATGTCCGGTCAGGCCGAGACCAACTCCTGATCGGAACATGTCCGATGCAGTCCACCAAGAACAATCAAATACAACGTTAGCAAATACAGAAATACAACACAAATACAGTTACCATGAACTACTCGTACCGTCGGACAGATGTTACTTAACTGTCTGAGCGAGAATGTTCCGAAACCGAATAACTCGATCGACTCGCCTTTTATAGCATTCAATAAAGTCATGATCGGCCGATAACTTTCGATCAATAGCATCTCAGAACATTAGTAACATCCCCGTTGTAGTCGATAGTAAGTCAATAGCACGGAGAGTGCTAATATGGTCTCTCCTGACTGTGGTTGTCCTCGAACACCAGCTCAGCCGCAAAGCAGATGTCTCGGCAGCAGCTCGTCTGGGCAGAGCAACTCAGCAGCCGCTCGTTTGGGCAGAGCAGCTCAGCAGTACGGAGTTCCCGACGGCAAAGGCAGTCGCCGTCGACTCCTGAATGCTAACAAAATATATAAAACTTCGTCATATAGTGTGTTGTGTTAAACATTCACATTCTTTGCATTGACATTTTCTTTAATTTTCTTTTCTGGAACAGAAACACAAAAAAATGGATTTTCATTTTATCTCATTCCAAATATCAAGCACGTACCAAAATCATAATTTCACGATGAAGTACCGCATGGGCAGGGCATGGAGCGTACCCTTTACAGTGCCACTATAAATAGATTCACTGTTACGATTATCCACAAATATCAGATATTTGGTAACATATTTTTTTAAACAACGCGAATTGTGCACATGTGGTTAGAAGAGCAACCAAACAAAAAGAAGCAAGCCTTTTTTGACAACTTTTAAGTGATTATTACTATAAAGAAGAGATTAATATAACGGTTTAATAAAAAGGAATATTTTAAGATCGGTTATACCTAAAATGGTGGTACAACCCTCCTAAACTCCAGCAGTACCAAGTATATCAAGAAAAACCCATCAAGATTGCCATGAAGAAGGGTCTGTACTTTTTACCACCAACGACTTCTGAAAAGCAAGCTATCGGAACACCGTGGAACAGGTCTGTCCTCGCTACGTCTTCTAGTGCAAAGTAACTAATAGAATACTTTTGGTTCTCGTCGACTATCCATTTTAAGAATTATGTGTTTTAAATATAGCACTTTTATTACGGTCGTATAAGTTGGTTTCGTTAAGACTAGTTCCATAATAATTCCAAATGAAATAAAGTAGTGATTCACAATATGTTTAATACTATAACATAGCAATGCATTATCGTTGCCAAGATTATTGATTTTAACGAGTTGTAATTAAAAACGATGAAGTTTTTTGGATGACTGACAACTTATAATTACTTGAATTTACCTATAATAAATCAATTCACCATAACTTCGTGTTCTTTTTGAAAACAAAATAATAACAAACTAATACGGGAAGTTATTAAATTGACGGTACACAGCCTGTATCGCACTATTATCAATAATCCGTATAGTAAGGACTCCTTGAAAACATCAGCCTGTATTTAATCATTTTTAAATCTCTGGCCACATCAATGATATATTATCTTAACAAAAAATATTACTATCTTCAATTTCAGTTTCAGTGGATTTTTGGTCTATGGTATTTTTTAACTTTTCCTTATTCTTATTCCGTTTCTGTATTTCAATAAAAAATCATAGAAAGCCAATGAGTATAATCTGATATAAATAATTATCCAAGTATTAATATTTAAATATTTAAATACATAACATTTAAATATTTAAACGCAGGATAAACTTCCATCGTCGCCAAACCTGAGGGGATGGGGCGGGGCTACCATGCGGCGGACGGTACACCGTGGGGTTTTAGTCCGTGCGAGTCGGACATAACCTACCCTATCCCCCGGGAGGGTATCGTATCCGTTAGGGATTTCCCCGCGTTAATAAAAAAAAAGGATAAACTTCCATATAATTCCATTTACATTTAATCCATAATAGTTTTATAGATCTATTTTGAAATCAAAACAAAATTACTTACATTTTCAGTGATAACATAAAACAAGTAATAAAATTTACCGAGATTTTGGCGGTAACGTTGCAATAAACTCACACATGGCTCTCGATAGCTTACTTACTCACTGGCGGCCAATTCAAGCAATTTACACAGATTTTCAAACGATGAATAAATAATACCAGATATACAAACTACTTTTCTTTTCAGTATGGCCTTCTATTATTGCTTTTTTTGTATTATATAGGAGACAAACGATCAGGCGGGTCACCTGATGTTAAGCGATTACCGCCGTCCATAGACACTAGCAACACCAGGGGAGTCGCAAGTGTGTTGCCAGCTTATGTTGGTGGAGAAGGGGGAGGAGAAAGAAAGGGAAGGGAAAGGAAGGAATGTAAGCCTCCGGCGCTCTCACTGACCAAACAGAATGCAACATTACAAGTACTGTTTTTTTTTTTGAAATGACTACTCTATTGACCCAACAAGATCTTAACAGCTTCACCGGACTACTAATGCGAGCGCTTAAGGCACTCAGCCCATTTTATTTTGGCAATCAGCTCAAGGGTGCACAGCACACCTCAGCTTGGCTGTTGCCTGTTGCATGCAAAATCGCGACCTGTCTTAGCTAACCTAGCTAACTATTCATATATGTATGAGTTGTTGAAACGTATATGTGTACCAAGCATACACGCCTCAACAACTCCTCCATATATCTATTATCGGAAAATTGAGAGTTTTTCAGTTCGATAAGGGAAAAAAATAAACCCTTCCACTTTCATCGTGTAGTGTTGAAGCAGTGATGTATATTTGTGTGTCACCGTATCGCGCAAGCAACGCACTCAAGGGCTCCCTACCGAGGGATCGAACCTAGGCTTGAGCCGCTGCCGTGGGTGGCCTAATCCGGTATGCCGAAGCGAAATTAACCCCCCGACCACGGCGGCGTGATCTGTGGTTACGCAGGCGTGGGCATGAATACGCTCTGTTTCGAGGGACAGGCTGGTACTGATCGTTCGCTGACGAGATTAAATCAGGAGAGTCGGTAAAAATGTGTCGCGGACGTCTTTTATAACGCGCAGCGTTAGGTACAGATTCATAGTTTGCGGCGGATACCACTAACGAACTGGGACTTTATTACAAGTACTGTTACTTCACGTCGGTTTTCTGTAAGAGGATGGCACTACCTCGAGCGAGCCAACCCGTTCGTGTTGAAACCAATAAGTTTCAGCGTGGCTCTACCATCTCAAAAATTACTTCTTTGTAGTCCGATGAAGCTGTTAAGACCTTGCTAGGTCAATAGCGTAGTCAGATCGATAAAAAAAGGGAAAAAACCTCAAAAATTCTGCTGATTCTTATTTAACACTATTTTTTTGAATATATGGGACAATCATCCAAATATTTATTTAAAACAAACGAATTAATCAATTACATAATACATGCTTCAGAGAAGAGTGCGACTCATCTATACTACTATTATAAAGCTGAAGAGTTTGTTTGTTTGTTTGGTTGAACGCGCTAATCTCAAGAACTATCGGTCCTATTTGAAAGTTTCTTTTAATGTTAGATAGCTCATTTATCGAGGATGGCTATAGGCTACATCATCATCACGTTAATACCAATAGGAGCGGAGCACTAATGAAGAATGTCTCAAAATCGGGCTATTTTTAGAGCATCCGCTGCGTGTCAGTATTCATCAGTATCTTTGCGTTACCATGGTAACATGATAACATTCTATCGGAAATAATACCAGGGTTTATTTTGTGTTCCTGTTCAAAAGTTTATTCTACGTTATTTTTAATTCTAATTTTTGATTATACGTAGTACGTTGCTATCGCAAACATTTATAAAGTCTATTTTGTGATGCTATTCTAAAAGGTTAGTAGTAATAATATTCGTCCATCAATACAGGCGAAGGAATTGATCCATACTACCAATTCTGAAGTTGTCAATATAGGTAATTCTTATGTATTCTCTACCCAGTTCTCTTCTACGTCTAAGTTAATGTAAAGATATAAGCGCCAAATCTTCTATATAATATTTCGTAAAGTTTTATCTTCTTAATTTTCAAGACCTCAGAATACATGCTCCGTGGTATTTATTTTTCATTCATTTCACTTATGCACAATAATCAAACCATATTAGATAAAACGCCACCAATTTAACACAATATAGAGGAAAATAACACAAGATTATGAATAAAACTAGCTGTTACCCGCGGCTTCGCACGCGTTTTTTTTAATATATTAATATATTAAAATTGTATTAAATATAAATAAATTATTTTAAAAATAAATAAATTTAAAATTGTGATTACACATCTAGAGTAAATTACAATAATACTATTTCAAAAATATTTGTATCACACGCACATCATCTACTGTAACAGGTAACGTGTAAGTTATGTATGTGAATACTAATAGTGTATCGAATGGGATGGAATTATGATCAGCCACATAACTGGAATTTTAAACCATATATCACCCTCAGTGCTCACACTATATAAGAAAATAATGAAAATATGAAGCTACACATTATCGAACAATATTAAATAAAACAGCCAATTAGTTACTTATTTGCCCGTAAAATTCCCGTTCAAATATTACTTGTAGTCCGGTGAAGCTGTTAAGCGTAGTCATTTCTAAGAAAAAACAAACAATCAAATAGGTCCAGTCGTTTCGGAGATTACTCGGAACAAATAAAAAAACAGACATATCGATAGAGTTAAAAAAAATGTTGATGTTTGTAGCATCACAGATCGTATTCACCAAAAATAATTTATTTTAATATAAATTACACTCACTTTACTTTTATAATACGTAATATATCACAAATAAAAAATTGGCAACAAAACTAATGTAGAATTGAGTTTTTTAAGAGTGTTTGGCGGGATTTCAGTCTGTCATGTAGTGGATTTTATATTTTTTTCATAATATTGTATTACATGATTCTATATCGTGTAGAAATTGGTTGCGTATTATATAATATCGTTCGTTTATTTTGCATAAGTGAAATGAATGAAAAATAAAACCGCGAAGCATTAATTCTATGGTCTTGAAGATTAAGAAGAAAAAAAATTACGTTATATTATGTAGAGGATTCGGCGCTTATACCTTTACATTAACTTGGACATAGAAGAAAACTAATTATATTGACAACTTCAGAATTGGCTGTATAGATTAATTCCTTCGACTGTCTCATTGGACGAATATTATTACTACTAAACTTTCTGAATAAAAACACAAAATAAACTTAAGAAATGTTTGTGATATAAACGTAACACGTATAATTAAAAATCGAAAACAAACCTAACGTAGAATAAACTTTTTGAATAGGAATACAAAATAAACCATGAAAATATTTTTGATAGAATGTTATCGCGTTACTATGGCAACGCATATAATACTGACATTAACACGCAGCGGAAGCTTCCAAAATAGCCCGATTTTGAGACATTCTTCATTAGTGCTCAGCTCCTATTGGTTTAAACGTTATGATATGTAGCCTAGAGCCATCCTCGATAAATGGGCTATCTAACACTAAAAGAAACTTTTAAATCGGATCTGTAGTTCTTGAGATTTTCGCGTTCAACCAAACAAACAAACAAACTCTTCAGCTTTATATATTAGTATAGATATAAAATCCCCTATTTGACAGACTGAAATCCTGCTAAAAACTCCTCAAAAAGTTTATTCTACGTTAGTTTTGTTCCCAATATGTGGTTTGTAATTTTTTTTTTATTTTTTTTTTTTGGTTTGTAATTTTATCACATATTGTTCGATAATGTGTAGCTTAATATTTTCATTACTTTCTTATATAGTGTGTAAGTGAGCACTGAGGGTGATACATAGACAGTAGTTTAAAGTTCAAGCTATGTGGCTTATGATAAATCCCATCCCATTCGATACACTATTAGTATTCACATATATAATGTACATATTACCTGTTACTGTAGATGATGTGCGTGTCATACTTAAAAATATTTTTGAAAGAGTATTATTGTTATTTACACATCTAATAACAATTTTAAATCTATTTAATATACTCAAAAAACGCGTGCGGAGCCGCAGGTAACAGCTAGTACTTCATAAAATGTATAAGCACAAGGTTCTTCAATGATTTATTAATGTTATCACAAAGGAAGTACTAAGAATAGCCTATAGGGCACGATTTATTTATATCGATAGCATTTTTCATCAAATCTGTTAAGATGAAAAATGCTTGGTATTTCAATTAGAACAATTGATAGAATAGTTAGAATAGTTAGAATATTATTGTTGTAGACTAATTGTTTTAACCATCCTAAGTTCTTTTTTTTAGAAGTTATTTAATATATTTTTACAAGATTGTTAATAACATGAATAAAATACCTAAATAGCTAATTCATCACCTACCTAATATAGGAAGCGGTATATAACATATATTTTGTTATTTATGTTGAACAACAGTGAATTCTAGTTATAATAAATTAAGTCCACTGAGAAGTGTTTGGATTTACTAACGTTATGGAACCTTACAACCAATACTGCCAAAATGCCTAATAAAATCACATGTTCTTTGTTTTATAAATCAATTATTGTTTATATCCGTATAAAGTAAAATTTAACTATTTGCACAATCACATATTAAACATACATTTCCAACAAATTTGTCTCAGAACAACGATATAGTCTCGAAATTAATTTCTAGACGAAAATCGGTAGCAAGAAATTGTCCATAAATTAGAGCGTTCTCGGGAAGCGAGTCTCAGTTAGCCGTCACAATATAAATAATTGGCGAACGGCAAAATTTATTACGCAGACAAATTATGACAAATCTTTCTTGTGGCCCAAAGATTGAGAAAAAATGTGCTATCTTAACGAAACTTCATAGTTAAGCATCATAACATGTATGTTGCTCCTTTGTTATAATATACATATGATGTGTTATAGTATTATCCTATATGAACATATTAAAAAACAATATATATTTGTGTATTAGTAGCAAACAAGTACCCAGTCCACTTGATTAATTGATCAGTGAAGCCTATAAAGCTAACTTTAAAAAACTTTTTTGACAAAAAATCAAGTTTATTTTCTAAAAACCCAGCCAACCGGAATAATTCGATTATTCGTAACGGGCTATCAGCAGTTTTTAATCCAAGATAGAGATAATTATTCTGTTTTGTTAAAGGATATACTCGTAAATAAGAAATAAAGTGTTGAGTTTGATTTCGATCTCTTTTTAATTACATTTTATGGCGTGTTTGTAGTAAAACAGAAGCCATTTGCTATTGAAAATCTAAAAGTTCCGTACCAAAACAAATTACGGAAGTCGTACCCTTAACGAGTTTTTTATTTATCTTGTCGTTTTATTAATTAGGGACCTTGTTTACTGTTTCAATACAAGACTTGAATACACACCATACGGTTGTACTTTAATTCATTTACTCGTATGTCGCTGAGTAGAGCGCAAATTGCTTTGACTTCCGTCCCTACAGCGTACGCCAACCGGATATTTAATTAATCACTTACGAATTTATAAAAAAAAAAATAACACATCGATAATACATTTTTGGGGTTAAATCGGAATAAATATAAATAAGCAAGTAACTTAGGGTAACTGAAAGTTTGATATAAATAAAATATCTAAGACAAAATAATTCGTTATACAACAAAAGTCACGAATGTACAAAATCAAGCTTAGGAAGCTAAAAAGGTACATAGTCGCTCTTATCTGTCGGTGAATCATTAAACGTAGATACAGTGAAGTTAGTAAGAGGAAATCATGTTTATTAAACAAACTTAGTATGCCCCATTATACAACGAGTTTGTAGAATAGCCTAACAGCCGGATACGGATTGCCGAAAATAGAATACAGTCATCTAGTGAGAGGTTTATATCTTGGACTAACAAGATTGGCAATAAAGATCTGTATTTTCTTTTCTATTTTTATCACTAAAGCTTAGCTTTAATTAGTGTTAAAGAATATCTTTTGAGGACTTGAATGAGATAAAACTATTTGGCTGTGTTTTTTTTTCGATCTGACTACGCTATTCACCCACCAAGGTCTCAACAGCTTCACCGGACTACATTTGGCTGTGTTTACATAATCCTGCTGTAAAACAGTAGTTTCAATCTACCGTATTCTAATATGGGTATTAACAACCTGTATTGATGAAAGTTCCATTAATACATTATTAGACATAGCCAGACATAAATGTTACAGGTTTGGTATTTTATAACACATTTGATAACTACTTCCAAAGTAATATTATAATTACTAATATGAGTTTGCTTGTTTCATTGTTACACTTTCACGTATTAATTACCCAATCGATGATTATGAAATTTTGCATACACGTCGTAAGGGCTATAAATACTACCATTAATCAAGAAAAATATTTTAGTTTCCGAGAGTTAGATAATCATGGACATAAATAATTAAGGTTGATAATTCCAATATGTAGGCTAGAAGAAGTAGACTTTAATGGTAATATGGAAACTATCGAGTTTGGGTAAAGTGGTTGCTTTATGAAACTTAATAGTTTCTAACGTAAAATAACAATGGAGATGTTTTTAAAAATTGTAATAACCTAATTATTTTTCTACATAATAATTTATTATTAATTTTTCATTACGAATGGTAAAAACACGTAGCAAAATTCCGCAAAGACGTCGAGTCAGATTGATGCATGAGTTCGTGTTTTCTTTTGTGCTTGTGCCATCAATCTTGCAGATCTATTAACGTCGTCTTTAGTGCCCCTCCTAATTATCTGAGCAAACTCTCTAAAATCCCTCGGGCTTATACGGAGCTCGGTGTGCGGGTAAACAACATCATATTAAATTGTTTTGTTCCTATTACAGATTCAGACCTTCAAGGTTTACGAAATAAACACATGTTTTGATGCATATTAATTTTCAAACAAGATAGCAATTTTTTTTTCAACATTTATAGTGGCTTTCATTTCTAAATTGGCCACATAGAACTCTTAACTTACTTTACAAATGGGAAAATTAATAGAAACACAAGAATCTAATAAAACAATTAATATTTTAAAAACCTACATAAAACAAAAAAATAATAATAAAAAGTGTGTGGAGTCCCTCCGCGCAGAAGAAGTGAAAATTCGTAATGTGGAAATGAAAATATGAAGGTATCGTGTTTGATTTTTAGTAAATCATATCGTTTCTAGCGCTAAACGTTTAACGAAACAGTGCTTTCATACCCTCTCCATGGTAGCGTTAAACGCTTAACGCAACCTTGTTGGAAGTCGCATTAGAAGTTTCACTTCAAAGATACAGGTAAATCAAACAAACCAAAAATAATTACTGTCAATATGTATACTAATATTAGAAAGAGGTAAAGTTTTTGAGTTTGTGACGTTGTAGGGTGTAATCTAAGGAACTCATAGTCCGATTTGAATATACATTTAGTATTATATAGCACATTTATCGTGGAAGGTTATAGGATATATATCACCATGCTGAGACTAATAGAAGCGGAGCACTAATGTGGAATGTAATTCAAAATCGTTTTTTTTCCCTCTTAAGAGCTTCCGCTGCGTGTTAGCGTTTGCCCAAGGTAAGTATTCTACGCAGACGAAGTTGCAGGCAAAAGCTAGTAATCTTATAAAACTTGAGAGAAACCAGTGTCTTGAGGCAACAATTTGAATAGAATTAAGATTTCTTCAATATTAGGTCTTGCTAACAAACTGCAATAAACTAATGTTATAGCAGCTCAAAATTGAAAATATATTTTATATCTTCTCTTTTTACCGAATACAGTTTATTACACATACAGTGTAATTTCGTCTAAAAGGCTATTTGAATTTAATAATTTTGTATTTCAATCTGTTATTCGGATGTTTGATACATGGATTCCACCAAAATAAATTTTATTTATAAAATAAACACAATTTCATAATGTATCTGCTTATGTTTAAAACTATAGAATTCTGTAAACGTGTTCCTTGAGTTTCACAATGCTGTGACGAGATTTAGCTACGTTTTATGATATTTACATAGCTTTATCTATTCTCTCTGCTTGTACAAGTGGCAGTAACATCGGCAGGATAAGAAGAATCCATTCAACGAAACCATAAAATCGTCGTTGCAATTGCGGGGGTTTGTCGCGCAAACACCCAATAAATGCTGGCTGAATAAGCCACAGCCGAGATTTCCATCCTATTGCTGACGTCATTCGTGACTTGCTGTTGAATAATATTTGTTTATAAATAAATATATTCACATGAAAAGTACGTTTATTTGCATGGAATATTTTTACGAAAAAAAGACTGTTATTTTTATCATGAATTGTAAATGTTTTGAAAAAATATTTTTATACACGTTCTGTTGCGTATAAATTATAATTGGTTGATTATTCTGCAAACAGATATTATTATAACTAAGAACTGTTTAACGTAAAAAGAAGTTACGATATCTATTGTTCAAATCTTAAGAAACCATATTGCACGCTATTCTTGACACCAAACAACAACTACAAGAACTTAAAAAACTTAATAAACTAACAACTAGAAACACTAACAACCGCCAAATTCTTCACATTTGGAAATAACGATAATAATAACAAGAGCTTAATAATCATAACATCCATACAATATAATGTTGTAATAGTAAGCCGTACTAATAGTCATTTATAGTCCCTACAAATATTATAAATGCGAAATTAACTCTGTCTTGTCTGTCGCGCTTTCAATCCATTTCAAACTACTGAACTGATTTAAATGAAATTTGGTACACTATATTCTGAAAAAAGACATAGGCTTAACTTTTTAATGTAAAAAACGGGTTGTAAGGGGTTGAAAGGGGGGTTGAAAATTTGTTTGGAAGTATCGTCATTTTTAGAGCTAAAAGCTTGCAACTTTTTAGGCTGTTCATTCGATGTAAATAAATATAACATTCAAAGTTTGTATTAGTTTTACATTCAAGAGTGTGGCATAATAATAAGAAATAGGAGATGAAAATTTGTATGGAAATATGTAAGGTTCCGTTACGATTTGAAAAATTATTTCAATGTTAGACGGATCATTCATCGAGGAAGTATATAAGGCTTATATATCAACACGGTAAGACCAATAGGAGCTTATAGTCCGGTGAAGCTGTGAAGGCCCTAAATAAGGCCAATAGCGTAGTCAGTTCGAGAAAAAAAAACCAATAGGAGCAGAGCATCAATGAAAAATGTTATTTTTCGTTTTGAGAACTTCATAATCATTAATCATTTTAAAACAACCTTACAATATAAAGTTACATAGATGTCACAAATGATAATTTTTATGGCACAGTGGTACACTTACAAGCCGTACTCTTTGATCCGCGAATAAAAGTCGAGCCTTACACATCATAGACTTTTTCGTGACAAACATAATCACTTGCTATGTCCAGATGTTTAATATACATATTAAATATACATGAATATACGTATGACATATCAACTGTTTAATTACCATACTAAGTCATGGTTACAATTAAATTCCGTTCTCGTATTTTTTATCTAATTCATTCAAAGAGAACAGTAATAGAGTACAGACTCTACACATGTAGCATTAGGCGACTATAGAAGCAACATACCTACACCTACTGGTTCTAATAATACGATACTTTTGAGATTCATTATACATAGCTACAAATTACTACAGTCCTTTTTTTATTTTTTTTATTAGCCAACTTTATTTTATTAGCCAAATTTTCTAACCGCTGTGTACAGTCGGTGCAGAACACAAATTTAGGTATAAATATGTATTATATTATGCGTATAACATTGAAACAACTGAACGGTAAGTATATGTGTTAGATTCTTGTAATAACATTTTAAACTTTTGACGATATTATACGGAAACTCGAACTTACAACTCTACAATAGAGTGGCCAAAAAGATTGACGTGGACTGTAGGTGCATGCCAGAAAAAATAAGACTAATATAAATTGTAAATAAACAAAAGTAACTATAGAATTAAACTCAAATAATCGAATTATACAATAGTGTATTAAATTAAATTAAATAAAAGTATAATACAAACTCCCCTATCGCGTCTGTCGGTCTGTTCGCCATAAACTCAAAAATTACTGAACGGATTTTCATGCGGTTTTCACCAGTGAATAAAGTGATTCATGAAGAAAGTATTGGTATATGATTTGCCAAGGATTTTTGTTAAATAAGGGCGGGACATCGTCTGCGGGTCCCGCTAGTTGCATACTATAATTATCTAAACAATTTATTATAGAACGTAAAATTAAATCAATAGATTACACATATAGTATATTTTTTAATAACATACCAGTTTCATTTCCTGACCCAATATCATTTCAAACCTTTATGAATGATACCATAATAAAGATCGCTCCTAGAGGTTCTAATAAATTAAATTAAACAATTCCGTGGTCTTATCTACAAGAGAAATAGTGCTCGTAATAATCTTACTTAATGTCACTCTTAAGATTATATCACAGCTTGAGCTCCTTTGTGCCAGTTACTACAGGAGTCGCGTAACCTATATAACTGTAATAAGGTTTGAAAACAAATCTGAGACAAAATGAAAGTGGCCCCAAAGTTAAAGTAACGAATTAACAAGAGGAAAACAAGAAGTAATTACTCGTTTCAACGGTAGCTAATACGAGTAATAAGTCAGATACCGGTTGCTTTTTGGTAATATAATATACGAAAACATTGAACTTCTTTGTTTTATTCTGTAATGAAAAACTTAATACAAAGAAGATTTCGTTATATATATCATTACTTTAAATTATTTAAGATTATTAACATAATTAATTTCAATGTTATCCAGTTTCACATCATACAAGTTAGGGGATCTATAATTAAGGATTTACAATAAGCAAACGTATGTACGGAATAATAATGTAATAAAATAAAGTATGTAGATATTTTACATCTGTCTATTTCTTAATATTATAAACATATTTTTAGAATCGTTTATTTAACAGAACCTATAGTTGTTTATTCTAAACTATGGTTCCTTTATTAAAGTTAAGTCTTTTGGCGCGTTATGGTTAAATGATGAGAGTAAATTTTTACGATGAGCGCGCACACCGTCACAAAAAACCTACACCCTGAAGTTAGCTATAGTCAACATTTTGTTTCTTTGTATTTGTTGTTTGTATTTCTTTGTATTAAAACTTACAATGTATACAACTTTTTCCTATTGTTAGTTACCTAACACTGCGCGTTATAAAAGATGTCCGGGACACATTTTTACCAACCCTCCTGATTCAATCACGTCAGCGAACGATCAGTACCAGCCTATCCTTCGAAACAGAGCGTGTTCACACCCACGCCCGCGTAACCACAGATCACGCCGCCGTGGTCTGGGGGTTAATTTTGCTCCCGCACACCCGATTAAGCCTCCCACGGTAGCGGCTCAAGCCTAGGTTCGATCCCACGGTAGGGAGCCCTTGAGTGACACACAAATATACATCACCGCTACAACTATACGATCACCCCCACACACATGCACGCCTACACGTTTACACATGAAAGTGGAAGGGTTTACTTTTTTTTCCCTTATCGAACTGAAAAACTCTCAATTTTCCGATAACAAATATATGGAGGAGTTGTTGAGGCGTGTATGCTTGGTACGCATATACGTTTCAACAACTCATACATATATGAATAGTTAGCTAGGTTAGCTAAGATAGGTCGCGATTTTGCATGCAACAGGCAACAGCCAAGCCGAGGTGTGCCGTGTATCCTTGAGCTGATTGCCAAAATAAAATCGGCTGAGTACCTTAAGCGCTCACCTTAGTAGTCTGGTGAAGCTGTTAAGACCTTGCTGGGTCAATAGCGTAGTCATTGTGTCTGTGAAGTTGGCATACAAAATTATCGGAATTGTGAAACAAAAATGAGTTCTGATATTCAAATCAATAGTTCTGGAGTTCCTGAAATTTAGAGAAATAGTTCTGCACTTTAAAGACCCCACATGAGCATAAGAAATATGGGGGTGCCAAATTCACGCAGCATACAAATGTCATGACAGAGAAGTTCTGAAAGGAGTACTGAGCTCCTTTTTTTTATATCAAAGGAGGCAAACGAACTGGTAGGTCACGTGATGTTAAGTGATCACCACCGTCCATAGACACTAGCGACATCAAGAACGTCGCAAGTGCGTTGCCAGCCTGTATACGGGAGAAGGGGGAGGGGAAGGAAAGGGAAAGAAGGAAAGAGGAAGGGACGTGGGCCTCCAGCTCTCTCACTGACCGAACGAAACACAACAATGCAAGCACTGTTATTTCACGTCGGTTATCTGTGAGAGGGTGGTACTACCCCGGAGGAGCCGACCCATTCATGCTGAAACCAAAAATAGCTTCAGCGGGGCTCTACCACCTGCAAGAGTTCTTGCAATGTGCAGAACTATTTCTCCAGAACTATTGATTTGAATATCAGAACTCATTTTTGTTTCACAATTCCGACATCTTTGTATGCTAACTTCACAGACACGTAAAGACCTATTATCTACTACATATAAAAAGAATGTAAATGTAACGCGTCTGTACTTTTTTGATTTTCATGAAAAAAAAATGCTGCAGGTGTCTAGTAATAAAATACATTTCAACCATTTTTAGTCTGTAGTTATTGAAGGTTTTGGGCGCGTTAAGGAAAAATTATGAGTGTAAATTTACGGATACGCGCGCACACCGTCACGAAAAACCGAAACCCTCAACATTTTCTATTGTTAGTGTCGTTTTTTCTACAAACATAGAAACAAAATCAAAATCAAAAACGAAAACGATGACCAAGACCTGAACCAGGATCCAGGATATCTGTAAAAAAAATAAAAATGTGTTCTCTTGATATAATCATTATAACATACGGATCGTATAAATATATTGATTTGAAATAAAAAATAAATTGTAATATTTAATTTATACAATCCGTATTTTCAGCATTATATATATATCTCACTAGAGAGTTACTGTGCCGCGGGGTCAATTATTTTTACAAATGACTATCGTCCCGACAAGTATTTAAAATTCTGTAGAAACTTAATAAAAACATAAAATACAGTAGCCATTAATTCATTGCTTTTAAGTTTTAATCTTAAAGCATCTTCACATAAAAGAAGTTTGCTTCAAAATATAAAATTTAACGCAATTGAAACGATATTAAATATCATCTTCTATACATATAATATGAATGTGAATCTAATGTACATTTCAATAACTTTTAGAAATTTCTTCCTGTCAGTTTCTATGAACACGCATTACTGTCAAAGGTAGTAAGTGACAAGGTTAACATTATAAAAGTTTTCTATAAAAAGCGTACTATTGGCCATTCACCAAATAAAGAAGTTCCTTTTTATTGAAAAAATGTTTCAGAACACAGTTTTAGTAAAGAAATTGGTAAGTTTGTATGTATTACTTAATATACTTGTGGCTCCGCACACGTTTCTTATGATTTGCTATAAACAGTTGAGTTATAAGATGGATGTTATAGTTTATATTCAAGTAACCGCATGTATCCATTTTTATGAAGATCAGTGGAACAATATCTAATACCTTTAAACGAGCAATTCTTGTATATCTTTATATTTGTATATATTCAGGATCTCGGATACGGCGTCATCTATTTCCGTGAAACTTAGAATGTAGGTTGTTTCGGGGACGATACATCGATCTAGATTTTATTCATAGAAAACATTTTTTACTGAGTTTTCAGGAATGAAAAAATATAGCTAGAATATAGAGATAAATTTCGCCGGCGCTGTCAAAACAAAAAAAGTTCAGATAGAAATCGGTTGATTCCAAAAACCGTGTAACCCCAGTTCGAATCCGAATGACAGCAGAAAAGATATACTTTTTTTAAATGTTTTTTAAAAAACCGAGTTAGACTCGGTCGCCCAGGTACTAGGGATTTAACTGGTGCAACTCCACCTAGTGGTTAACTTTAGTAAAATTAATAACATAAACTTCTTCACCATGAGAAAATTTAATGACTCAATTTTCGGCACCACATCTGTATAATCGACACTACATAACCAACAAAAGAGCGGTAGTAATACTATTTGTTTTTGTTTTTTCGAACTGACTACGCTATTGACCCAGCAAATTCTTAACAGCTTCACCGGACTACATAATATTCGTACAAACGGACAAGTCATAGATAATACATATATATGGGACAGGCGAATGAATTAATCCATTCTGACATTTCTGAAGTTGTCAATATAGGTAGTTCTTATGTATTCTTTAGCCAGTGTTCTTCTTTGTCCAAGTTAACGTAAAGGCATAAACGCCAAATCTTCTATATAATATTTCAGACATTTTTATTCATCTTTTTTTATCTTCTTAATCTTCGAGTAATCATAAAAAAAATCTACAAATACCTTCAAGCGTGGAGTTGATAAAGTCAAATATAGCTTTAAAATTATCAGAACAAGTTAGGAGATCGATATTCAGGTGAAGTGTGGTACGATTATTTCATTGTTGACCGTACGTCGTTTGTAAGATGGTGGTTCCTTTGTTAAAACTTTCCAGGGAATTTTTGTGGCATCTCAGAACTTATGCTCGGTGGTATTATTTTCCATTCACTTTACTTATGCATAATAAAGGAACTATATTATATAATACGCCACCAATATTACACGATATAGAGTGAAGTAACGCCAGATTATGAATAAAATATAAAATCCACTACATGATAAACTAAAATCCCACCACAAACTTCTTCCAACAAAAGAAAATCGTAAATCCGGTTATAGACTGCTCAAACATACCACAGAGTCATCAAATGAAGGTTATGTTCATCAACATGTATCAACATCTGGATGTTACTAGTATACAGATAAAAAGATGTAATTTATTTATTTTATTTGTAAAATAATAATCCAAAGAAGAAGCACAGAACACTGTTAATAGTTAATATTATAAGACACTACTGCAGGTTACATGAATAATAGACAAATAATACGAATATTGAAAGCTGATACTTTATTGAAAAATTGCTCGCATCCGAAGGCTTTAAGGTAAAATGAAAATTCAAAACGTGTTACTTCCATGAAGAGAATTCTTTAATATATCTTGAATCAAAATTACAGCAGAGCGGTCCAACGGCATATAATTCATGCCACTTAGTGAAATATAACAGGGATGTTCTCATAATCTACGACAGGAACTTAATCCTACCGCAACTTTTCCACTGCAAATATTTTTATAAAAGTTCCCTGGGCTACATTTACGAACAGTTACTCAGAAGTACTTAATTTTACATTATATCAAAGCGCTACACGGTTCTTGTATTTTGTCCTTTGTGCCCAATTTACAATTTTAAAATAATTTGGCTCAGTCTAAATTAGTCAATAGTCAAATATCATCAGGGGATCTATTTAATACAATTTTAATATTCAAACTGTCAAAGTCAAAAACTAGAACAAATAATAAGGAAGAATAAACAAAATTAAAAAATAAATTAACCGATTTCAATATCAATCAAAAACCCACAAGGCACTAAAAATGGGAAAATAAATAGTTCATTAGATTAAACAAATTAAATAAAACATTTGAATATTTGCGCTACCTTAGAGATGTAATTGAAATCGATCGAACCAAAGGATTTTTTAAATCCTTAAAAAAATGAATCATCGAAATCGGTTAGCGTGATATTGAGTTATGCGTCTATTTGTCGTGTACATACTTAATGCAAATTTAAAACTTATACGATGTTATTACAAAAAAAAATACGTATTAAATACTTGCTTTGAAAAGGTTACGTTTTAAATGCACCGCGCTCACTGAATGTTCGCCATCTTGCTCTTTTGTCTCGCTTTATTAAGGTTAGGTTAGACTTGCGAAAAAAGGATAACGCGAAATTACCTCGGGCGAGCGCGTTGCATTTAGTACGAAACCTTTTTAGAGCAACTGTTTAATACGTATTTAACTTTTTTGTAATAACACCGATATGGTTTTGCACTAGATGCCGTAGTCGGAACTGGACCAAATTAAAATGGGACTACTCGAGACGTACCAGCTTTGAAATAAAATAAGAATCATCAAAATCGTTCACCCAGTCCAAAGTTCTGAGGTAACAAACATAAAAAAACAGTCGAATAGAGAACCTCCTTTTTTTCTAGTCGGTTAAAAAATGTAGATCCACTTCATTTATACAGCTTACCCTGAAAATATCTAGTGCAACAATGATTGAAAATTTAAAGAGCTTATTCTTTAGATAAAGTCCAAAGTAAAACAGTCTTAACAAATTTATTGTACTATGTAAAAAATAACTTAACATAAATCCTTCACTTAATCATTCTCAATACTGCATGAGTTCGTTAACTCACGGTCAGTAGTAAAGTTCCTAGTCTAAGGAATGTATGCGTTTGTTAAAACATACAAAATGATAAAAGGCGCTACCGGATACGACGCGACGGACTCGGTAACTCATACAGAGTTCCGGCGTAAAAACAACACAACCGCGGACGAACAGAACGCGACGATATCATAGCTATGTGTACGTGTCTTTATTTCCAACTAGTTTAGTTCCCAGGCTACGTACAACCGATTCACTATCCAAGGCTTAATGTAAACTTCATTACAAAGAAAATTACTTTTCAAGTGGATTGTATATACCCGAGTTGGAAACCTCTCTATCCACGATATACGTACTTTAATAAGCGTAGTTTTTCTGTGACCGTAACTTTATTGTATTACTTTTTTAGATCCTAATTCTATATTACATTTAAATTGATATGACATTGTTGCGTTAAATTAACATTTACCTAATTTTCGTCGACCAATATAAAATCCAGCACATTACAACTGAGCTACGGCTACATGACGTTTGAATGCGTAATTATCAACCACATATGAAGTATCGACAAAGTTGCAAAATATTTGTAGACAAAACTGTATCTAATATGTAACGGGTTTTAGGCTTATTATAAAAAATATTCTCAGATACCAACTGGGTATACGTTTGAGTCCTTAGATATCTTGGATTTACAATTGGAAACGGTAGGGGAGAGTAGGGTAATTGAGAACGGCGGGTAATTGGGAACAGTTAGATAAATAGTACATCTCCCCGTACTACACTGTCGCGAACCTATTCTAGGGCTGAATGCAGAACCATTCATTGCGTATGCGAAAGTGGGATTGAAAGGACGCACTAGTTTTGTCACGGTAAGTCGAACAATTATTTTTGTATTTTTGATATAATTTTTGTCATCAGTTATTATAACACATGTAAGTATCATATTTTTGAGTTAGGTATTGTGTTTTTTTCAAATCATACACACAGTCTCTGTTTTCAAAGGCAACATAGATTGAAGGTAATAATAAATGCTTTCGAGAGTGGCGGCAATTTTTATGTATATTGACTGATTCGGGTAATTGGGAACGGCATTAGGTGGATAATTTGGAACGTTCCCAATTACCCCTTACCCTCCTAATTACCCATAGTACTGCTGGTTGATTGTGTAACAATATTTAAACTTTACAAATGATTTCAGATGTATCGTAATACGTAAGAAAGATCGATCAAACGTCTTTCTTAATCACTTGATACCATTTCCATTTCCCCCAAGGAATGATCTCAATTACCCCATAGGGTATCGGGTAAACAAGAACGGCAATGTTGTTTGTTTTAGTTTATATTTTTATTAAAACGTAAATTTAAAATAACGGTTTATGACTACTAAGTACATATATAACTAAAGTTCATGTAGCAATAAAATTTCATTTAGTTTATAACGTTTTTCTATTATTTTTTAGCGTTTGAAGTTAAATGTTCCCATTTCCCCCACTCTCCCCTAAATGTCACTGCAATCGGGTTTATTAAGATTTTTCGTGTTTAAAAATAGAATTGAAACCGGTAATAATCGATTTGGTGCAGACGAAGTTGCACGGGTCAGCTAGTAATAAATATAATAATATTAATATTCCTTAGTAAATATCATTAATAAAGTAAAAAGAAAGTCACAATACTTACGTTACTGCGATAAATATATTAGATCTACAAATATGGATGTAAATGTATATTTAAGTTTCCACATTTTGATTTCTATTGAACTAAATAATTTCCGTATAATTTTACTATTACTATACGTATACTTTCGATATTACTACCAAACTTGTAAGTAAAATATTCTATCAGAGTTAATGAAGAGTAAAGTAAAGTAAAGAGTTAATGCTCTTTTGATCTTCAATTCCTAATATTTTCAATTCATTATTATTTTATATTTGTAATTACTAATATCTAAAACAATGCTTAGTTCATTTCGCACTCAAAGAGTGTTCCCGTTGCAGAACATGCGCTTACATGCTTGCACCAGACGCAGACGCGTGACCTCGTATCTACGTGTTCTCGAGTGTTTCTGAAATAATTATAAATACTTGCATCTAGGTGCTTGTCGCTAGCTCACTCGCAGCTCTACTGCAAAGGAAGTTATTATAATATGGAATAAAGTGCTCGGAATAGCATAACGTATTAGATATTCAAGAGTGAAGTTTTATCGTTTCCTTGAGAATACTACTTAATACATTGTGTAGTACACAAAAACATAATAAATATGTAAATGCTGTAAACGATTACTATATTGACTAAAGAGGTTCAAAACAAGAGAGCAGCTGCGTGTACACTGTACAGTTGACGAGCGGTCTCTTTATTATGTAACTAAAACAATCAAATGTTTACTAAAACAATCAACTGTTACAAAGACTCTTATATCTAATCTTATACCTTTAAACGATCAATTCTTATATATTTTTATATTTCTATATATTAAGAATCTCGGAAACGGCGTGATCTACTTCCGTGAAACTTAGTATGTACGTAGTTTCAGAAACGATAAATCGATCTAGCTAGATTTTATTCATAGGAAATCTTATACCTTTAAACGATCAATTCTTGTATATTTTTATATTTCTATATATTAAGAATCTCAGAAACGGCGTGATCTATTTCCGTTAAACTTAGTATGTAGGTAGTTTCAGAAACGATAAATCGATCTAGCTAGATTTTATTCATAGGAAACTTTTTTAAATGACTTTTCAGGCAATGAAAAAATATAGATAGAATTTAAGGTAAATTTCGCCGCCGCTATCAAAACAAAAATAGCTCAGATGGAAATCGGTTGTTTCGAAAATCCGTGTAACCCCAGTTCGAATCTGAGTGACAACAGAGAAGATATATTTTATTATTATTTTCTTTTTTTTAATGTTTTTTAAAGAACCGAGCTAGCCTCGGTCACACAGGTACTATATTACTAACTCGCGAATAACCTAATTCCGATTTTATTTAAAAGTATATAAACACGAAATCTGTACATTTTACTCTTTCAAATCTGTCTTGCGGATTTAATGAAAACTGTAATTTCAAGATGCGTAAAAATGTAATGAAAAGTCAAATTCTGACCTTCAATACAGAATGTACAGTTAATTAAATGTTTCTATCTATGTTTATCTGCATAATATCATAGTATCTAATTTACTCAGAGGTGATTCTGATATAGACCTGATCTGATCTAGATTCTAACGTTGATTTTTTGTTGTATTTTTTTCACTAAAAGGTTTCCCTGTAATACAAAAGTTTCACATCTATCATGTGTCTTTACAACACCCACTGTTTTTTTTTCTACATTGTACTGTTATTTATCAACATATTTACTATAGCATAACAGTGATTTAAATAATTTTATTTGTGTCAAATGAAGTTTATGCTGTCTGATCATTACATATTTACTAAAAATAAGTACTAGTCAATTAAATACAATTTCAACAAAAATTATTCGTCCTAAAGTATTTATTATTATTATTCTATTTCATAATCAATAGAGATTTATATTGACTGGAAATTATTAAAAAACGATATATACAGTGAAACTACATATTTTCATTGCAATACAAGCCTTATAACTGTTCAAACACTGACGCCTTCCCGAGGCTTACAGTGGGTTTTTTAATTAATATCAGGCCAGTGTCTTTTTTTATTTATAATACAATATCCTAGAGCGTCTACATCCAAGCACACGTGAAAAAAAAGTACAAAACTATACACATAATATATTTCACTAGGACTTGTGCGCCGCTTCGCGTACGTTATTATTGAGTAATAATTTTTGACCCATTACTCTGTTTTACTTAAATATGAGTATAGTTTGTGATTTCTGAAATAATTAATTAAAAAAAAAATTAAGTTCAATTTTTAAACATATCCATTGTCTTTGCTATAAGCATATCGAACCTAATTCTAAATAGCCGTAAACAATCGATGTGTTTTATCCAGTATATTAGACGTTTACTGGACAATAGCACACTAGATTTACTGTTTTACTTGTAGAAGCAAAGCAGTTAATCAGAGTTTAGAAGTAAACTATGCTTGAACTTTTATATCCTTTGTTAATTCAAATAAAGTTTGTCTTTCGGATTTTAATTTCTGGTCTTAGACGATAAACTATTTTTGAGAAATTTAAAAAAAAATCTGTTTTGCATCCGTTTTAGATCCGATTACACCGTGTCGCTGCGTAGAAAAAAACGAAATGCCACTACTAATACTAATTAATACTTTAAATGATATTGTATGCTTTATTTTTAAAAGAAATCAATATATTTTATTTAAATTTTGATTCATGCATATATTTAGAAAGAAGGATAAGCTTAGCTTCAAGTTCTTATCCATATAGCTTATAACTTTTTACGGTCCTAGAATACCACCTCCAAATTTTAGCGACCAGACAAATGGGCAGGTAGCCCATCCCTAGAGCAGGTGCTGCTTTAACGAAAGTGATTCAGATGAGTTATCTGCTCATTTCATGAAGTCCTGTCAGAACGTGATTGTATTATGAAGTACAGTTCTCAAAGTTGTATAATATTGCCAATAAGTATTAATTATGGTAGTTAACTTTGTACCATGGATATTAAAACATTATTATACCAACAAACAAGCAAATTATTAAGCTAATAAGACAATAATATTATATTTATTACAGGGTAAATAAGAAATATCGAGAATTACAAAAGAAAATCGTCTCATCTCATCACTACTGGCTTTTGAATATTGTACGAAAGCAGTTCTCTGAACACGTCAACTTCAATATGTACATTAGGTATCAAAACTACTTGGTATTTCATGCAATAGTGCGCTACAACCGTTGAGCCTGGAATTAACTACAAAATCATTGGCTATCAAAATAGCGTCCTCCGTCCTGCAGTTTTATAGGCCAGTGAGTTATCCATTCGACTACTTCAACGGGATAGAGTAAAAGTAAACTATGTATGTAAATATATAAATTAAGTTAATGACAGTGTTATTTATAAACAATTCTTGTTTTAAGAACATATAAAACATAATAATAAATTTGTCTATATAAGCAGAGTCCATACCGAAAAAAAAAACGAATCTAGCGAAAATAATTAGCGAACACATACGATTGACATTGTCTCGCCACAAACCTTAATAAATAAATTGAATATAGAAATTATTATTAATGTTATAAATATTAAAACGTCAAAACTTAAAATTATGTATTACATATTTAAAAAATGCTAGAAAAGTTTGCTCGAAAAAAATTGTTGATCATAACAGATAAGTACGTATACGTACACAATATATATGTTCAAAAAAGTATATGTACTTAAGTATATGCGTTAGAAGTTATAATTCTTAAGTTCTGTGGCGTAACAAGATAAAAATCTTTTCAAAAATTTTATCTTTCGCCTTATTCTACGTTTGTAGAAAAAACGACACTAACAATAGAAAAAAGGTATTTATTACATTGAAAAAATTAAATTAATATAAAGAAATACAAACAACAAAAACAAAGAAACAAAATGTTGACTATAGCTAACTTCAGGATGTCAGTTTTACGTGACGGTGTGCGCACGCATCGTAAAATTTACTCTCATCATGTCAAAGACATCAAAATCAGTTAAGCCGTTAAGGAAGAGCAGAATTAGGAATAAACACACATCGGAATTTTATATATCATAATATTCTATAATAGTATATGAGTATATATTATTTACGTATCACACACAGATGTGGTTTACCACAATACATGTTCACCGAACACAAATGACAATGTTCGTATCGATCCAATCTTTGTTGGCATTTTGCCGATAACATGACAGAAGAAACAAAAGCTGCGTCCGTTTCATAGATATAGAATGTTTCGTTTACTATTTTGTTCCGCCAGTCGTATGACAAATACATTTGTTTTGCGAATATGGATAAATTTTCACGATTAAAATATTACCAGCATAACGATTACCCGTATTCAGATCCTTATGCCCCGTTTCTGAGATACTCGGTTAAACTACCAATAGTTATTGACTTAACAAAGTTATTCATAAGATAAACTGTCAAATGGCCCGTTGGTTTTACTGAAATTTATCGCAATGATGATATTTAATTCTAATATAATTGCATTTATTGTATGATTGTCTGTTCAGAAACGCAATTTGACAAGTTATCGAACTGATAACGTTATTAGACAGAAAAACTACAATTAAAGTACCTCAGAAACCGGCCACCAATCGTTCAAGAAATATAAGCATATGACATTATATCCTATATAACTTGTAGAATCAAATAAATTCACATTCTCCAAGAACATTAGAATATTCTTTGAAATTAGAATTAACTGTTACTCATCTAAATCAGTTGATTTTACATGCAATATTTTTTTACTTGATATCAATTAATATAAAACCGTGTCAAATTTTCCTTTTTTTTCAGTTATTGCTCAAATATTACAAAATATTTTATCTGTTATTGTTATGTTCGCCTGTAATTGGGTTTTTTTCCATAAACCCTTTTTTATTTCAAATGAATTCTAATCCATGTCCTGGTGTATATATTATGCATAAATAAATATATAGGCCTCGGGAAATCTGAGATTAAATTTTAAATAGTATTACTATATTTTAATAGTAATTTAATTATGGAAATTTGCGATAAATTCTAAAAAATGAAGATGCCCTTAAGGTATAAGTTAATTACACTAATGAACAAGGGAAGGTGCGCTCAAAAATTCCACCCCAAGATCACTCCAAAGTCTTTAGTACGATGTTCTTCGCACGGTTCATTAGCGCTTTCATTTAAAGTCCGGTTTACATACACATCTTCATATCATCAAAATTTAAACAATTATTAGGTTACGAGCTACACTTATCAAAATAATATATAACAATAAGACTACAAATACGACGACAACAAAGAATTAGTAAGACATCAGTTAAACAGGTTCATTTTAAAAATAACCTGACCTAAGTATTAATCTATCTAGAAATACAGGATTACTGGAAGTTCGACGTATTGGGAGTTAGGAGCTGATAGGGGTGACTATTTGTGATAATTTTAACTCCCATGTGCATTATGCTAAAGTTAACTATTTTATAATTTAGTTTATAGTTATCATATTTTTCAACTTTTTTCGAAATGAATCAAAAATACGATATTATTAAATTATTTACAAAAAAGTCTCAATTTAAATATCATTTTTCATCTAATTTATAACAAGTTTACAACATAAAAACTGGCTATTTATCAATATTAAAACAACAATTATCGGTTCAAATGGTTTCATAACACGCCGGTTTTTATAAATCGTCCATATTAAAATTTGTTTTTATTACATGTAATCTTTTGTATTTAAATTTTATGCCATCTATTGAAGGTAATATTAATTATAAGATAATAAAATAAGACGTCTAGTTTTATAACTACACTTTTCGCCATGTAAACTGGCGTTAAGGAATGGAGTAAGTCCTTCATTAGTGGTCCTACGCTGAACGTCGGAGTCTCAACTATGGTCCACATTTTTTGTCCTTACCAGAGATATTTCTTTGTTTAGTTTAAACGCTGACATATATATATATATCCCAGTACAAGTTAAACAAGAAATATATTTACATGTATATCGTAAATGTCTTTTTGGGGCGTATTCAATGTAATGTTATGATAAAATCAAACACTGACTTTGCAACCGAAACTTTTAATATCCAATTCTTTTGTCAAAGAAAAATTTGTGTATATATCTGACATTGAATATGTCACTGTTTTTCAAAAAGGCCAGAGACAATTTTTATGGCCAGCACGCTACAGATATTACATTGTACCATAGATGTAAATGTGGGTTATGCTAAAGACAAATTTGAGGTGTATGTTGTACGTCTGGGTTAAAAATTAATTAAGTAGATCACGATTAATCTAGACAAAATACCAATACCTATGATATAATAAAACCAGTTGTATAAGAACAAGCCCGCGGGCACCAACCAGTTTAAAATAAATACCACTGTCTGCGTGTATGCTTTTATATTCATCCAGTAAAAAAACTGTTTGATATTACATACAGACACTTCATTTTTATTATATGTTCCTATAGATTTAATAAATGATGTAGGCGGTAGACTCACCCCGATTTTTTTTTTTTTTTCGAAATGACTATTGACCCGGCAAGGTCTTAACAGCTTCACCGGACTACTAAGGCGAGCGCTTAAGGCACTCAGCCGATTTTATTTTGGCAACCAGCTCAAGGGTACACGGCACACCTCGGCTTGGCTGTTGCCTGTTGCATGCAAAATCGCGACCTATCTTAGCTAACCTTTCATATATGTATGAGTTGTTGAAACGTATATGTGTACCAAGCATACACGCCTCAACAACTCCTCCATATATTTATTATCGGAAAATTGAGAGTTTTTCAGTTCGATAAGGGAAAAAAAAGTAAACCCTTCCACTTTCATGTGTAAGCGTGTAGGCGTGCATGTGTGTGGGGGTGATCGTGTAGTGTTGTCGCGGTGATGTATATTTGTGTGTCACTCAAGGGCTCCCTACCGAGGGATCGAACCTAGGCTTGAGCCGCTGCCGTGGGAGGCCTAATAAGGTGTGCGGAAGCGAAATTAACCCCAGACCACGGCGGCGTGATCTGTGGTTACGCGGGCGTAGGCGTGAACACGCTCTGTTTCGAAGGACAGGCTGGTACTGATCGTTCGCTGACGTGATTGAATCAGGAGGGTATAACGTGTATAACGCGGTATAACGCGCAGCGTTAGGTACGGGTTCATAGTTTGCGGCGGATACCACTAACGGACTGGGATGATTCGCGGCTTTTTCAAAATAACTAATCGTAAGTGATTTTACTTACGCCCAGATAGAAGGGATCTCTAGATCTCTATGGAGATCGACTCTCCGGATGTACCATGGGGCACCGGTCACTTTACGTAAAACGCGATTTTGGAGAACCTGCAGCTTATCAAAGTTATCTTTGAACATATGCGCAAAAACGGGGCAGCTATATATCATCACGGGACGGATACACGTCTTATACAAAGTGAGCTTGTGTCTGAGGGACATCTAACTCTTATGACAAAGCACCGGATGGAGGCGACCCAAGACTATAGCGGCTTTGTTTCGCACTCTGTCTATATGTGAATTGAACTTTAGATGTCTATCTAATGTAACACCGAGATATTTGAGCTCTTCGACCCAAGGGATATCGATTCCGTATAGCCTGATGGGCTCAAAGTTATTAGCGCGCACTCACCCCGAAAATATAACTGATTTCAGCATGAATGGGTTGGCTTAGTAGTTTAGGTAGTACCACCCTCTCACAGAAAATCGACATGACGTAACAGTGCTTGCATCGTTGCGTCTCGTTCGGTTAGTGAGAACGCCGGAGACTCACCTCCCTTCCTCCCTCACCCCTTTCCTTTCCTTCCCTCCTCCTCGCCCTCACCCATGCACAGGTTGGCAACACATTTGCAACTCACCTGGTGTTGTTAGTGTCTATGGACGGTGGTGGTCACTTAACATCAGGTAACCCACTTGTTCATTTGCCTCCTATGATATAAAAAAATGAAACCATCGGATGATAGAAGTAAAAACAAACGAAGATCTCAACACTGGGGAAATATAATAGATATTTTTATGTATCGAGTAATCGATTCATATCCAACCCGATGCTGATACCAGGAACTATACAAAGATACGAATATTCATTGACACTATGTAATCCGTCAATCACGCTGTGTAAATTGAGTTACGACTCTCGTATGCTCAAATGTTTATCTAGAATGATAGACAGAAATCCCCATATTGTAGGCCGCGTAGGTTTAAATTACATGCGTTTAAATGCATGCATTTAAATTACATTACATTTATAGACGTTTTATTTTGATACTTACGATTATTTAGATTCAAACTATCACTTAATTTGAATACATTGTTTAAATTTCATATTTATACATATCACATTTATTTTTTTTTGTTTTCTAAAGCTTTTAGCTTTAAACCATCTTACATCAAAGGTTAACAGATCACTTTCTACAACAAAACAATGATTAGAATCAATCACATATATGCTGAAGTAATCGCTCGCATATAAGAAAAAATACAGAATCTTCCAGTTTTTTTTTAATCAGTTAATAACGTTGATTGAAAGAAAATCATTTGATTACGACGTGTAAAGACTAAATACAATTTTGTATTTTATGTCCAACACGCAGCCCTTACCTGTAAACATAGCAAAAGCAGAACTTTCATGAAGCATCAATAGTTAGTAGAACAAAGACGAGTAAGTTGTAGGCGAGCCGGCGGAAGACTCGATCTGTGCCGGTATCGGAAACTGAACGAGATCTCGCTTTGTTCGTAAACAATGTTCAACGGATAAGGTTCCATATAAAACTTGGGAAACTTAAAAATAGATTTAAAATTTATAACCAAATCGACGGAGTCGATATTTTTTAACTTTATGGTGCAATGCGTCTTCTTTTACAGTGTTGAATCTAGATTATAATCATCATTTGTATATATATATTTTATAGAAATAAAAATAAATGTTTCTGAGTTTGTTCCGGATACGTTCCTGTACAATTTATACAATAAGGATTACTGCCAGGAAATACATAAACAGCATTTTCAATATAGTGCATTTACTTGCCGGTTCATATACAAATAAGAATGACAGGAAAATTTAAAGGAAAATTAAATGCAGAGTTATGTACCTCTGCATAGTACATTTACAGAATGTTATTTGCTTTTTGTGATACAGTAGAAAAAAATATCAACTAAATAATCTTTTTTTTCTCGAACTGACTACGCTATTGACCTAGCAAGGTCTTAACAGCTTCACCGGACTACACAAAATAATCAAGTTAGCAATTAAGTATGTACTTGTTGTACTGCATATTTATTATATTTATACAAAAGATTACCACCTTCACACGGCTCCGCATACGTTTTGAAGCAGTAACTATTGTCGACTTGTTATTTAGTTCAGTTATTACAATATCTATAAGTTTCACGTTCTCTAAAGCTACTACAGATAATTTTGGAGAAATTTTGCGACCAATTTTGTAATAAAAATTTTTCTTCAAAAATTTTTCATGTATATAGGAAACTGATGTTTAATTTTTAGTGATAATTCTTATTGCCTATTTCTCAATTACAGTATTATTTCATAATCCTAGTACCAAATGAACTGAGAAATAATATAAGCCTCCCATATGTCCCATATTCGAGTTAAATCCGGACGTATATTGAATAGGCACATATATGAAATGTACAAATATAACTATACAATTATTAATATAGGTTAAATAATGATGTTTTTTGAAATTAAAAAGCCGATACAACTTTAGAATAAATCGTACGTAAATACATCAACGCTCACTGCCAGAAAAAAAATTTCCACAACGCACTGTGGTCTCATAGGGTCATTCACAATGTGAAATTCATATTTTACCACTTGCAAATAAAACCACAACACATTGTGGAGCCTCTGTGGTTAACTCAAAAAGACCACGAGCGAAATTCCTGACGTCGTTTATTTTGATCGAATAATCTCATTAATTATACGTCGGGTATTCAAATTATTAGAAAAACATTCCACCACTCTAGATTAGCTTACGTAAGGAACTGTTATAATAACGATCGAACTAATTTGTTTTAAATTATTATGATCCAGTGGTTAGTATGCTCGATGTGTTTGAGGTGGTAAAGTAACGCGGAAGCTATTCCTGCTTTCGGTATGAATGGGTCGGCTCGCGCGGGCTTGTACCACCTTCTTACAGAAAACCGACGTGAAGTAACAGTGTTTGTATTGTTGCGTTTTGTTCGGTCAGTGAGAGCGCCGGAGACTCACCTTTACCTTCCCCTTCCCCCTCCCCCACACACAGGGGTTACCAGTGTCTATGGACAGTGGTGATGATTTAACATCAGGTGACCCACATGTTCGTTTGCCTCCTTTGATAAAAAAAAATCGTTTGACGTAGGTTCGAATACTTGTGAATGAAGCGGAACTTTCAGTCTAGGAAATTCTCGTGACAAAACCATAGCATGGTGGTAGAGTTTTTTTTCTAGGGCCCTTTAGATTTAGGAAATATATTATCTATAACTAGATCGTTATTTAACGTCAGTTGAGATTGTGGTCTAATGTTAACTAGTGGGCACCTAGTGGTCGACATTCGACCATAGTTAATAGCTTTTGTAAAATTTGAACTTTTTTTTTGTCAATTGAAATGAAATTTTTTAATGATGGCTACTCAGTTATTTACCAATTGCCATGATCTTTAATTATATAAACATTAAAAAAATGTATGTGTAAATAAAAATTGAAATTAATTATAACAAACATAACTTTACTAAAATAAAGAAATTTATCGCAACCCATGACACAATTTTCAATTAATTTTACACGACACCATGTCTGGGTGGTATTTCTGGGTGAAATTGAATTAAATGTAGTCTATTCATTATGAGAAATAGTGATATGCCCAGTATGATCGTTTGGAAAAGTAATGGATCCATAATACAATCAAGTGGTGAATCCAAGACAAAGACGTTTTTAATACTACCATTAGCTTTTGAAAATAAATTCTTTTTTGTTGATACATAAGGTTGAATTGCAACATTGTAACCGCGGAGGTCTAAGTCATGGATTACTATTATGAACAAAATTCTTATTTTGATTATACAAAGTATTATTTGGCTCATTTTTTATTAATTCATCATTTGAAATGAGTTCACCATAAAAAATAATAAACATTACGATAATAGTTATACTTTATAATATGATTGTTGAATGTAGGATGAAAAATGGTAATTAAAACGTAAGAGTTAAGTCGAGCATAGCAACCTCCTTCACAACCTTTTTGAAATTCGTAATTATTGACGGCTGTCAAAATGTCTTTTTTATTTACATGTGTCTATATGTTGTGTAAAATTCGAGTAGTTGTGTGAGTAGTGCATATTTTGATTAATTTAATGTACTTCTAATGCATTTTATATAAAATAAACAGCTTTCTGCAATTCTCCGTCATATAAACTTTAACTATGTCAAATTTCAAGTTGACCCGTTGACGGGAAATAGGTTAAAAAGGGGTACAATTTTTTGCTTCACGTATTAATATATAGAAAATAATAAAATATAAAAACAATAATTACGTGATAGAATATTACTGGAAACGATATATTTATGTGTTATCTGGCTATTATCTATAGGATTCAATCGCTAATAATTATATGAATCAAGCTTTAAACTACCCAAATTCAAATTACAGAAAACATTGTCTGATATATATTTGTCACTTTTATCGAATAATTTTCACGCTGAAATGTCAAACACCTTCAATAATAACCAATGTATATTGGACCAGCTGACCCGTGCCCTCTTCATTGGGCGGTAAACATTTTTACTCGTGATAAGTGTGATTCGGTTAGTACTGAGTGCTATGTATTTTGATAAGAATTCATAATTGTTGTTGATAATATGACCAATAAACATCACTTAAAAATTTAAATTATTTTTTATTATAAAAAACTACTTTTGTGACTTAAATATAAAAGTTAGACATATGCTGTTTTTGTAGGCGTTATTAAGCTCTAGAACTCAATCATATTATATCTCTCATCATTAAGGCAGTGTTCCTAAGAAATGTTTTCGTTCAACCGTTTTTTCTCCGACTTACTTTGCTAATCCGACTACCACAAAAAAGTCTTTTCATTTTTCGGGTTGATATATAATAGCCTATGATACTCACAAATAAGGTGGTTTTCTATTGTTAAAGGATTTTTCAAAATCGGTTTAGTTTTAGTTCCAAATATTACCCACTACAACCTCACAAACTTTACATCTTTATAACAGTATAGATGTGGCTATTATAATAGGATTCCATCGTTAAGAACAATATGAATCTAGTTTTAAACTAACCAAATTTAAATAGCAGAAGACATCCTTCAATAAATATTTGGCACTTTTACCTACAATTGAAATGAAGCATCCGGCAAATGCGTGAATAAATAATGTCAGTAGTATAGAATTTCAAATTGAAGTCTCAAACACTTTCGATAATGAGTCGTATATATTGAATGTGTAATAAATGAAAACAATGAGTTTTACGTATTTCCCCACTGTTTTGTTGTAGAAAGTACAATCAAACAATACACAGAAACCATATAACGAGGCAACGATCAATAAATTAAATAATTTAGTTGGCTTCGCCGAATAACAACTTCGGGAAGTTAGTAATCGCGGGAGCTCCCTCTTTTAATTTATTTCACTAAAGCTGGAATAAAATCAGTTGCGACTGCGGGTACCTCCTCTAACTCTCGATTAAAGCTTTTATCGGAGGACTGATTAAGTGTCGAGACCAGGATGGATTTATTGTAAAAGTTGGCCGTTCGCTGAGGTTAGTGATTCAAGCCCGCACACTTTAGTCGAATAATTGTCTACGTGATTGGAATAGTGACTTCCTACCGCATTTAATAAGGTCAGATAAAGAACTCATAAGTACCAAATGTGAAGTAGATACGTGCTCATATCTATTCGAAATATGTTATTCAGCGTTCATCCAGTAATCATTATAAATTTTGAATTATTTATTACAATTCATTATTAATACTGCATGGAACAATACTACTCACTATTTTAAATATAAATAATATATATTAGTATATATATATAAGTATATATATAAATAAAATAAGTTACCCAAATAAGTTACTTGCATCTCAAGCAATGGTCTTTCGCTATTTGCATAGTCTTGGACAGACACAGATAGCACATTCCACGTAGAATTAACAGAGACTTCTATGTTGAATGGTTTGCCCAGATTATCCTGTATCATGACCTTGATATCACGCCTCAAAGTCATAATCTGAAGTCGTTATTGTAGCCAGGGATGACTGTATACTATGTCCTAACTAGTGTATTGCCTCAAGCATATCACTTAATCTACAGTTTACTTGTAATAAGAAAGTAGACATGGATGCGAGAGCCAGAGGTACGTGGAACTAGGTACACTCGACTTTCGTGCAGGAGAACGTCCTGGAACGGACGTTTGTTTAGTTATTCAGGGTTAAATAACGATGTGATTCAAGATGGTAAACACGCAAAATCTCTAGGGCCTGGCTCTTAAGTGCTTCTATTGGAAAGCACCTATAGCTTTGTGATATATTTCAAATAGAGGATAGTATTTAAGATGAGGGTAAACAAGCCCAACCACCATGTTATAGTTTCACGATGTTTTCCTTTACGGAAAGCTCTAGCTCATTTTTAATGATTCGAACCTTCAAAACTACCTAATCGCTACTCATTTCCTTATATAATTCCTTCGTTTTTCAGAGAATCATGAAGATATACATGTGTTCGTATCTCATCTAAGAGCTTCTTACTTTGCCTAACAGTAACCATAACATACACATACATAACATACATAACATAATAACATAACATACACATACATAACATAACATACATATACAATATTTTGATCCAAATACTTTAAACCTTGATCGGCTGTAGAATTTATTTCCATATACAACTTTCTGTCAGTCGTATTATTTTGTGTATGAAAGAGCCTGTGCGAGGGTTAACTGCGAAACCGCCACAACTATAGCTATTTTTGCCGCAAAGCAGTAGGTAATGCTCTTGTTTTTGTGTTATGGTTCGAAACATGTGACTGGGAACATATTGACACAAAGAGTTCTAACTTATTCCTCGTCCATGGAAACATTATGAATGACATGGTTTCGGTGCTATTGAGGTTAGTAATAAATATAGTCTACAATTATTACTTAATATCAAATGGACTATTTGCTACTTAATAGTATTAAAAAACTGTAACTGGGACATTGTTTACTTTAATCTACCGTACGAGACTTCTTCCATATTTATTATACCTAATGCGTTCTGCTCAAGCAATTGCACGTATGAAACGGAGACGCCGTATTTCCGCCGCAGTCAATTCAGTTTTATAAATCTTCTGATATATCCTGGTATTATTGGCTTATAACAAAATGCAAGTACCGTCCTATTATGCAATGTTAATATATTTTTAATCATTTAACTATCAATCATGACCTAATATATACTATTTGCTTTGTTGTCAGTAGCAACTCGCCTTATACAACTTATTCGCTATCTATGCCAATCGGTGGGCTTAATGGTAAGCTATATGATAGGTATATAAAAGCGGCCGCATGAAGTCTGAAGGTGAAATCTATAGGTGAAATCTAAATTTACAGTCGCAAGCTTAGCACTCATTTAATTGTGCTGAGTTAGTCATCAACTTTAACGACTTATAAAAAACTTGGATATTGTTTGAATAAAAAGTAAATGACAATATTACTTGTCATTAGCGTAATATTTTAGCGTAGAACGGCGAGGAAAGCTTCTACGGTTTTTTTAATTCTCGGTTGACTTTCTTCGATATTCTTTCGAACATGCATGATTCAATCTGTTTCTTACTATTAAATACCGACTCGATGCAGTATTGAAAATAAGCTAAGCAACAAGCTAAGTGTAATTACGCTAAGAAACCCAAGACTGCGCTAAGTAATTACTTAGCTAATTTTAAACTGAACTAAGCATAACATAAGGCTAAGTATGTGAAATATTTCATGCTGTGATACTTTAGAGTACTTATGGCCTTCTCATAACTATGCTAACATAAACAATATGATATACAATTTGAGCGCAAGTATTGAAAATAAGCTAAGCAAAAGCTAATAGTAATTACGCTATGAAACCTAAGATTACGCTGAGTAATTACTTAACTAAGTTTAAGCTAAACTAAGAATAAGATAAAGCTAAGTACGCTCTAGATTTTATCCTGAGTATCATTAAGGATTATCGTCATTAGCGATATTACTTTTTCAATACTACTATAATTTATTTGAATTACTTTGGTTTGTGACATTCGAAAGAGAACTTGAGGGTGAGTATTATGTATGATAAGTTGACACCTTTTTTTTTTAACGTGGGGAAATCCCTTATGGATACCCACCCTCTCGGGGGAGAGGATGGGTTATGTCCGACTCGCACGGACTAAAACCCCACGGTGTACCGACAGACCGTGATGTTGGGGCGGCAAGGGATCGTTCTACGCTATTCCCCTTGAATAGCCGCCCCAACGGTCCACCCGGCGGAAGGTTGCCGCCGGGCTCCTACCTATAGAGAGGCAGCTGGGTACACGCCAGCTGCCCCCCCCCCGTCCGCCAGACCTGTGCAATAAGGGGATGAGCCCCCCGACTACATCCCCTCAGGTCCGGCTACGGGGGCAAGAGGAGTTGGGCAAAGCGCCGCCTCCTCCTGCCGGTCCTCCGATGGTGAAGACGGCCGCTGAGGGGGTCCGCCTCGCGGGCCCTCTCCGCTGCCTCCTTTTGCGAGATGACTTCCTCGCAAAAGGAGGCCACTGCTCGCCACGCCTGTTCTCTGCCGAGCATGGACGAGACCACGCTTAGCAGCGACAAATCCTCTCCTACCACCGCCACCAGAGTGCGGAGCTCCACCTCCCACGCAGCACACTCAGAGAGAGTGTGCTGCGCAGTATCTTCCTCAGCGCCGCACTCATGGCAGGCGGCGGTCGGCTCCCTGCGAGCAATCCGGTGTAGGTACCACCCGAAACAACCGTGTCCGGTCAGCACCTGCACCAGCCTGAACGACAGGGAGCTCCATCTCCTCCCAATCCACTCCCGCAGGACCGGGCGGACAGCATCGACGATGTGCCTCCCGAAGCGCGCGTCCGCCAGGTCCTGCATCCACCTCACTATAGCTCCCTCCCGCAACTCCCGCCTTTTAACTTCTATCTCCCTGGGAGCCGGAGGCTCCTCACTACGCCTCCTCGCCGCCGTGAATTTATACACGGCGGCGAGCACCCCAGCTTCCAGCTCCCAGGGAAGGGAGCCGGCGAGCGTAAAGGCCGCCGCCGATGACACCGTCCGGTATGCCCGGATTGCCCTCAGTGCCACCGTACGCTGCGTACTGCGCAACGCGCGCACGTTGGTGGCACCGAGGGCATCAGCCCAAACCGGTGCCCCGTAGGCAGCCATCGCCCACACGACTCCCATGAAGAGTCGACGGCACCCGGCACCCGGCCCCCCAATATTGGGGAGCAACCGGTCGAGTGCCGCCGCCGCCCTAGCAATTCGCGGCCCGAGCCCCGCAAAGTGGGGCTCGAACCGCCAGCGCCCGTCCAGGGTGAGGCCCAAGTACCTCATGTGGGCACCCACCCTGATCCGGGCGCCCTCCACTATAATGTGGGCCCCAGGTGGTGGCCCCCGCCGAGGCCCATGAAAGAGTATGGCCTCGGTCTTCTCGAGGGCCACCCTGAGGCCCAACCTTCTTGTGCGCCTGACCACGAGGGTTGTGGCCATCGTGGCCAGGCGCTCTACCTCTCTCCAGTCATCCCCCCGGGCTACGACTAGGGTGTCATCCGCGTAGCAGATTAGGCGCGCTCCATACGGGAGCGTACCGCGGAGCACCCAGTCGTAGCCCATGTTCCACAGGAGCGGCCCCAGGACCGACCCCTGTGGAACGCCCCGCCTTGTAGCCCGCCGGACCATCCGCCCGTCGCCGTCGACGTAGACGACTTCCCTCTCCTCCAGGTACGCCTCCAACAGCCGCCGCAGGTACGGAGGCACTCCGAAATATCGGAGAGCCTCTCGTATAACACCGTACGGCAGGCTGTTGAAGGCGTTGGCGATGTCTAGGGACACCGCCAAGACCCTCTCCCCTTGGGAGGTCGCCTCCGTCGACAGCGACTTTAGGAGGCACAGGGCGTCCACTGTGGAACGTCCTGTCCGGAAGCCGAACTGCGCGTCCGACAAATTCGGCCCCACTCTCTCCAGGTGCTGGACGACTCGGGAAGAAACGACCCTCTCCAACACCTTCCCGACGTCGTCCAGCAGGACGAGGGGCCGATATCCTGACGCGCAGTCCGGAGGGCGGCCCGCCTTCGCTATGAGGCAGAGCCGCCCCAACTTCCAGAGCCTTGGAAACTGCCCGACCGCCAGACACCGGTCGAACAGCTCCCGAAGCCACCCCCCAAGATGGCCCAGCACAAGGCCTAGCACCCGGCCCGGGACCCCATCAGGGCCGGGCGCTCTCCGCCGGTTGAGGAGGCGTTCAACAGCCCTCCCCATCTCCCCCTCCGTGATTGGGGGAGGACTATCCACCACCTCCTCAACTTCCATCCGAGGCGGAGGCATGGGAGGAATGATAAGTTGACACCTGATGTCTGAAAATATCATTATAAGTATGAGCCAGCAAGACGATAAAAAATATTAACTATAGTACGAAAACAACAGCTGAGATGTCAAGATCTACTTCAAAGAAATAACAAGTTATTTTCACCGTAACATAGTAGGTATGAGTTTTTTAATGTGATACTTTTATTTATTTTAACTATTTCAATACCACTTAGTAATAACTCGGTTGAATGATATTGAATCAAATTATATTGTATCAGGCTATGTGTACACGTTATTCGTCACGCAACCGGTTTAAAGAGCATAGCATAATGAGTGTAACAATATATTATTTAAGGTCAAAAACACAAGCGCTTATTTAACCGATTGAAACTTGAATTTATTGTTATTTTTACGCAATAATAGCGTGTTACAGACCCTTAATAAAACTTTATTCATTATAGTCGTCGGATAAAAGATTAGTTAATATGTGTCTAATATGAACATCCAAACTTTTATTTACTTTGCACCATAACAAGAAATAGAACAAAATTTTAACGACAACTACAAACTTTCCGTAACTCGAGTCACTCGACAAGGCCTCGGAAGATTGAACAGTTACAGTTTTAATTAAGAATTGTGTTTATATACATTGTGACTAATTCCCGGAAATTTGTAGCATCTGTATTGAAGTTTTACTAGTGTTTCGTATACAGAGAAACTTTGAGTTGATAATCAAAAGTTTGAGCGACTCTCTCGTAAATTTCTCATTTTATAGAAGCATTGTATAACACAGTATTTTGAAAATTTTAATTGTTATGTACGCAACAATAAAGTTATTCGAATATCGTTTTATATAGCCAAAGGAATATTCCTGTATAGTTGATAACATTATTTACTGTGTACAAATGAATTGAATAGGAAAGTTAACATAACACGCCTCTTTTTAATTCAGTGTATCTTTTAAGTCTGTCATAGTGTCCATAAGCATGGTCGAAGGGTTTTATTTTTTCCCTTATTCGAAATCAAGTAGTTCGTTTCATTTCAGATATATTTACATGTAAGCGTTTGTGAATCATACAAGTTCAGTTGTATGATCCACAAACGAAAATATCTATGAATAGCTTAGAATAGTTTGGCTAGTTTAGGTCGAGAAGTCGGTAACAACCCAAGCAGTGGGTGCGTGCACCCTTGTGCTAGTTACCTAAAAAAACTGAGTGCCTAAGCGCTCGCCTTAGTAATCCGGTGAAGCTGTGAAGGCCTTACCAGGCCAATAGAGTAGTCAGTTCGGAAAAAAGGGCATAAGCTAATTTGTGTTTTACACGAAATTATTCATTGTACTTAGTATATACAATTTACTTGTACAAATCTACTATGATTCACCAATAAGTTTTTATCCTATCTCAGAAATTAGTTTGAAGAATACAAGATAATTATATTATCAAACTCGATTAGTTGTAGTCTAGTTAATTAAAAATTATTATACCCTTAACTTAACTTAACTCAAGTCTCTATAATTTTTAACAAAACTAATATTCATTTTATAACAGAAATAAAAACCTAGTCTTCGAATAAAAACACAGCAAAAAAGATTACTTTATGTTAAAACACCTACTTAAACTGAATACAGAAAGTGCTTTTTGTTATTTTGTAAGTTGTTATTTTTAACTCCGAAGGGTACGTATCAATAGGTCTTAAATAAATAATCAGAAACAGGAGCGGAAGGGCTTAAGCACGATACATTAACAAGGGTCCAGTCCAATTTTCGTCCTGTCCACGTTGATATATTGAGGGCCGATGGTAGACTTTGACCAAAGTGTGCTTTCAACTCGTATACGGACGATACCAACCATTTATTTTGACAAAAACTTAGCTGTTTCGATAAATGATATATGAAATATATATATTTCGTTATAACATTTCGATCATATTATTTGTTTTCTTTATTTTACTTCCTAACTTTTTGAAGCGTGAATCTTTTAGTAAATTATGCAAAAAACTCTTATAATTAAATATAATATACCACATCGGTCAAAGGATTTTTAACTAGTGCCTTATATGTATTTCACTAAACGCTTAGTTTCATAATGAAACTAGATGTTAATCAAATGACAAACAGTTGCTTTATCTTCAAATACACACACATTAAGTGTGCAAAATCGTGCTTACGCAAAAAATTCTTTGTGATATAGGAGTGAAACAATTCACGTGTCACGGGTTATGTAACAAGTCACGTATCACGCCAATTATATACACCAAAACACCTGTTACATATCACGTTACTATAATTTAAATTCACGCATGTAGATAACATTGCCTTCGCAGAAAGAGATAAGAATTACATTAATCTTGATATTTTTTATAATTTATTAATTTTTGCTTAGAATTTAGTGGTCATGAACGAGAGGTTCATGTTGTAATCATATTAATCGGTACTAAAAAACAAATTGTCAAGAATTATCACCTGTAATTTAACGTGAAAAAAACATAATGACTTTCTAGTTACATAAAAATAGCAACAGTTTGTATATTGTGGCATTATGTTAATTTCGTAATCAAAGAAATACAACGCAATTGGTATGTTTAGTGCTATAATAAAAATCAGTTTTGTGTACATGCTATAAGGTATTGAAATAACTTTTTTTAATCAAAAATTATGTTCCTAATTACATGTCGAATAGAATACATATAAATAACAGACAAATTACTACTTAGTTACATTGATGAAGTAGTAGTTACTTTTGGATAACGAAATTATATATGAATGTGATCACAAGATTTTCGGAAATAGTTTTAGTAGAAATGACTAAAATGTTTTAAAATATTTATATATTTCTTTATAAATTATAGTGTTTAACATGTTAATTTAATGAATATCTAAAACTAAAATTTAAAAAACTATCACCATTATTTTTTTACAAAGCCATAACTTGACAAACAAACAACATTCATAAATGTGTTTTACATTGATTAATACCTACTTGAAGTACAGTTAGAACGAAATTAAAGAATTTATAACCCCATTTTTTCGCTATATGTTTCATGTATATTGAATTAGATATACGTGCATAAGAAACGAAATATTCTTAAGAAATATCGTAAACCTATTCTTGTGTCTAGCAACATGAAACATCTGTATTCACACTAAGACTGAACCTCTTTTAACCAAGAATTAGGGCGACGAATTAATATTAAGTATTTATATAGGTTCATGACGAGTACCATTAACCTAGAAACTCAATATTATAAAATCTATTTTCCTAGAAAGAAAGTAATTTATTTTATAGGACCTTCATTTAAAAAACTCGTAAATCATAATAAAAAAAATGAATCAGTAATGATAAGGTGAAAAAGGCGAGTATAATAAAGATGAAAATAATGGAAAGATTAACTTAATTACCTAAGTTACGTAGCGATATCTCAAAACAAAATATACATATATTAATTTTTCCTCTCTTTCAAATTTGATTCCTATTATGGCTGAGTGGTAACGTGTGCAATCACTGCCTGGATCGACGTGTATTCAAATCATACGTTAAGCTGAACTTTTAAAACATTGTACTGTAGCTTAATACAACCAATGTAACAGAATAGTATAACGGTATACTACCCACCCCAATAACTATCGTTGGAAGTTTTACCTCAAGAACCTATATGACTTCGGCGGCTACATTTATAAATCAATAAAGTATTTCAATAAATCAATATTTGTACTAACAACCTCAGTTTGAATAACAAGATTTATTACAGTCCTACATTCAACAGAAAAATGACACACAAGAAACAAGCTGAACACCGACAAAATTTGGGGTAGTTAAGTGAGGCAGTGTTTGAGGTAACCCGCACTTTAAAAATTCAGTATGTCTCCAGCCGCCATGCTTGCACTTTTCGCGAGTACTAAAGTCTGCTTCGTTTATATTAAAGACCTCTATCTATTCGTTTTATCTTGCTTGAAATATGCTTTCACTCTCGGCGTCTCTTCAACGTAAAATCGGTCCGTAGCGGTTCCTTCTATGTAAATCGTGTGCACATGTTTGTAAACTATCTCTATGTTACATTACTTAGAAAATATAAATCTTATTTTTTAAATACATTTTTTTTGTTAAATTATTCCTGTGCCAATGTAAGATTTTGAGGTTAGGTACTATCCAGTGTTAATTAGAGGAGCGAATAGGTTACGTTTTTTGGGAAGCAGTTCCTTAACACGTCTTCCGGTAGAAATTGACTGGTCTAATCACGTAAGCTAAAAGCGTTATGTTCCACGCGTTCCCTTTCTATTGTTTATGATTTTGCGAGTCCTTACCAGTATCAAAATTCACATCGCTTGCTGCCGGTTGTATAATCTAACGAAATTTCATTAAAACTTTTTTTATTTAGCATAATCTTTATATAATTTTCAATTCACTATTTTATATCTATTAAATAAATCATTTTCCTCGAATATTGAGTAAAACTTTTTAATTTTATTTCTTACGTCGTTTACGGAGGTCGTCAGGCCGCACACGGTTTTTTAAATTATTTTTCATAATACTAAAAAAAATACTCTCACGTCCCTTTGATCTCAAAGTTACTTGTGGCTAGCTAATACTTTGATAAGCAAAGAGTACTAACAACTGTGTAACATAAAATCTATTTAGCCTTATTACATTGGTTTACTGCCGTAACACGATGTTTACCTACTCTTTTATTTTATCATTATTGTGTAGTAATTATTTATATTGTTTTTATGAAATATTATCCCTTATGTAGTTATTTCCGTGTAGATTTAAACTTTTTAGATTTAGTGGGCGCATCGAACGTCGTCCTACCCTTATAATAAAAAATGCCTTTTATCCGACCGCAGCACAACCTACCGGGTCCAATTATGAATCTAAACCATTCTCGGATCCACTGGAACACACAGGCAATATTTCATCAAAATCGGTTCAATCGTTTAAGAGGAGTTCAGTGACATACACACGATGGTATGGTAGAGTCACGCTGAAGCTATTACTGGCTTCAGCATGAATGGGTCGGTTCGTCCGGGGTAGTACCACCCTCTCATAGAAAACCGACGTGAAGTAACAGTGCTTACATTGTTGCCTTATATTTCGGTCATTGAGAGCGCCGGAGGCCAATCTCTCTTCCCCCTCCCACTCTTCTCTAATCTTCAAAACACAGGCTGGCAACACACTTGCGACTCCCCTGATATTGCAAGTATCTATGAACGGTGGTGATCACTTAACATCAAGTAACCTGTCCGTTTGCCTCTTATGATATAAAAAAGGACAGAAGAAATTTATATATAAATGTATACACATTGGAGACTTTATGCCTCAGAGCGATCTTTTCCAAGCAAATACCTTCAAAATAATTGTAATGATTTTTTAATATAACCAATATTTATGATGTGAGATTAATAAAATTTACTATTATCTATAATCCATTCAATTTGGTCGATAATTTCATATAAATTAATTTTCTATTATCCTAAAGACACTTTTACCAAATTTGTGAATAAAATTTAGATATTATTATAGTTGATATGTTATAAAAATCAATTTCAATATTTTTAAAACAAAAAAAAATCATAAGATTACCTTTTTAATCTCAACCGATTTTAACGAGATTTTTATAGACGTTTCATAATCAATAAAGTTTATGTACTTTCACAATACATTTTTTTCTATAGCAATACATAAAAAAATACAAGTTTTGACATGGGACTTGGAGTTTTTGGCGGGATTTTGGAATGCCATGTAGTGGTCTTTATATTTTATCCATAATCTTGTGTTATTTAGCTCTATATTGTGTAAAGTTGGTGGTACTTTACATAATATAGTTTGGTTATTGTGCACAAGTGAAGTGGATCGGAAATAATACCACAAAGCATGGTTTCTGACTTGCCACAAAAACTCTCAGGAGAGTTCTAACAAGATGGCCACCGCCTTGTTAGTCCATTGAAGTTATATCAATAAACTTGTAATATCTTTACCCACTTGACAATGGCAGTAATGTTCTACTAAATAGAAGACTGGTTGCCAAAAATAAAATAGAAGAAGAAGAAGACATGGAACCTTACTGCCATTATGTTGAAATTTTTTATCAAAGTAACTCGGGAGGACAATGCGAGGGTTCTAACGAAACCCCATAAACCCAAATATATTAAGTCATTTAAAAGCTATGATGTAGCAAAGGAACTCACAAAATCCCTAAAAAAGTTGTTTATATTTATATCTAGATACTTATATATTACTTATGCGATTCACGTTGTTACTTTTTAATCCATATTCATTCATTTATCTACAAGCTCGCCAATATTAAATTTCATAGGTAAGAGTTTAATATAGTTCATAACAAAATTCATCAAGATATAGATTTGTTTCTTTTTTTTCTCGATCTGACAACGTTATTGACCTAACAAGGTCTTAACAGCTCACCGGACTACCAGATTTGTTTCTCAGTTGCCCTTTAGTCTCATTAACGAAATTAAAGGAGCATTATCGTAACTACTCATGAAATTGTTTCATTCTTATAACTGCACTTTTTCGCTTTTGTTTTATGTATTTGTTACTATTTTATAGTATTAGTGTTATTTTATTTGTAACTGAGTATATTATTTTTGTAACTTACATTCTAGTTTTAATTATTTTTCTTGTATATTTTTCTAAATAGGCACCATTTCAACAATGTAAGCTGTGTGTGTGTACGTGCAGAAGTGTTTAATTTTAAGTTAAGTAATTTAGACAATTTTAATTATACTAGCTGTTAACCGTGGCTTGTCCGCAGTACTATCACCAAAACGGTTAGACAAATCTTCGCGATACTTTCGCTGGTAGATAGCTTACCTTATACAAAATAATTTAGGTAATTTTAGTTTATACTAGCTGTTAACCATGGTTTTGCCTGCAGTGCCATCTCCAAAACGGTTACACCGATCTTCACGAGACTTTCACTGACAGATAGCTAACCTTATAAAAAGTAATTTAGGCAATTTTAGTTTATAATAGCTGTTAACTGTGTCTTCACCCATAGTGCTTTCTCAAGAACGGTTGGACCGATTTTCACGGGAGTTTCATTGGTTGAAAGCGAACCTTATAAAAAGAAATAAAGATTATTCTATTTTAGACTAGCTGTACCTGCGACTTTGTATGAAAGATTGTAGTAAGATTTCAACTCACTCTTTACTACTCATTTGATACACTGTTAACTAACTTAACTAATCTCGTTTAATACATTGTTCCAATTTTTTTTTTTTTACTTACTACGCTAAAGACCTATCAAGGTCTTAACAGCTTCACCGAACTACTAAGGCGAGCGCTTAAGGCACTCAGCCGATTTTATTTGGGCAACTAGCTCGAGGGTGCACGGCACACCTTGGCTTGGCTGTTGCCTGTTACATGCAAACTCGCGACTTATCTTAGCTAACCTAGCTAACTATTCATATGTTTGATTTGTTAAGACGCATATGTGTACCAAGCATACACGCCTCAACAACCCCTCCATATATTTTTTTATCGGAAAATTAGAGTTTTTCCAGTTCGATAAGGGAAAAAATAAAACCCTTCCACTTCCATATGTAAGCGTGTAAACGTGCACGTGTGTGGAGGTGATCGTGTAGTGTTGTAGCAATAAATTTTTATGTCACTGTATCGCGCAAGTAACGCACTCAAGGGCTCCCTGCCGAGGGATCGAACCTAGACTTGAGCCGCTGCCGAGGGGTGCCTAATCTGGTGTGCAGGAGCAAAATTTACCCCCAGACAACGGTGGCGTGATCTGTGGTTACGCGGGCGTGGGCGTGAACACGCTCTGTTTGGAGAGACAGGCTGGTACTGATCGTTCACTGCCGTTATTTCATCAGGAGGGTCGATAAAAATATGTCGCGGCCGTCTTCTATGACGCGCAGCGTTTGATACGGGTTCGTATTGTGCGGCGGATACCACTAACGGACTGGTACACTGTTACTATTTATATACCTAATGTATACGTTACATGTTACTGTAAGTGACGTGCGTGTCGTACTTATAATTGTTTTTAAAGAACATTTCTACATGGTTTCACAATTTTATATTTTTTTTAAATAATAAAAAAAAAATCGCGTGCGGAGCTTCGGGTACAGCTAGTGTTAAATGTATTTGGAGAAGGAACTACTTTCAACATGTGTTCTTATAGCTGCCTAAACTGTTATATATACGAACTTTTATATACAATTATAAGATAACCAAACTTTATACGATAATTTAGTTTTATACTTGTTTTTGACTGACCGAATGATATACAACAATCCAAGCTCTGTTACATCACGTCGATTTTCTGTGAAAGGGTATTACTATCCTAAACGAGCCGACCCATCCATGCTGAAGCCAGTAACAGCTTCAGAGTGCCTCTACCACATCAGTCACAACATTTATCTTGAATCTGGCATGATATGAAATGACGATGTGCTCTAAGATAATCGAAACCCAAAGAAAGCCTGGCTCTGAATCACTCCTATGGGAACACAACTACAAGTACTGAACGACGGATTTAAAATAAAAGGTGATAGCTAACAAGATGAGCATTATAAACATTGAAAGATTCAAACTAACGTAGATCGACACAGTACTACGTATAGTATAGATATAAGATACTACTGAATACACTACAACTGAGCAATTACCAATTCTTTAATTACTTTCATGTCATAATGTCAGTTGAAATTACTTAGGTTCTTTGTGAAGACTTTTGACCTGTAAAATTAAGTGCCTCATCAAAGTAAATTACTTCGTCGTCGCAAGTACTTAAATTAAGTTGACTTTAAGTACCATAACGTTTATCTTTATAAATAACTAGCCTCTCCCCGCGACTTCGTTCGCGTGGAATAGATACACTAACACGCAACAGTTCTCAAAAGGAAAAATCATCCCGATTTTGAAACATTTTTCATCTGTGCTCCGCTCCTATTGGTCTTAGCGTGATGATATATAGCTTATGACCATTCTCGATGAATGAGCTATATAACACAGAAAGAATTATTCAAATCGGACCAGTAGTTCCTGAGATTACCCCCTACAACGTCACAACGTCACAAACACACAAACTTTAACTGTTTATAATATTAGTATAGATTAGCCACTGCCCGCGACTTCGTTCACGTAGTAATAGTTACTTTCGGCTAACGCTAATACGCAGCGAAAGCTCTCAATAGGAAAAATCCCGATTTTGAAACATTTTTTATTGGTACTCCTCTCCTATTGATCTTAGCGTGATGATATATGGCCTATAACCATTCTCGATAAATGAACTATATAATACTGAAAGAATTTTTCAAATCGGACCAGTAGTTCCTGAGATTACCCTCTACAACGTCGCAACCTAACAAATTTTACCTCTTTATAATATTAGTATAGATTACTGTGTAATAAATACTTGCGAGCCATGAGTATAGCTAGTTACTACTACAAAAATATGTGCAAGCAGAAATAGCACAACCACATATACAAAAAAAAAGAAACAATAATTTACGTATAAAAGATTAGTAGATATTTTAATTTCTTATCCCTTACATGCTTATCTAGATTCTAATACAAAATATAAGAATCACTAAAACTTAATGAGTATAAAAATGTAATTAATTAAGTTTTTTTTTCTATATCATAGGAGACCAACGAACAGACTGGTCACCTGATGTTAAGTGATCACCGCCGTCCATAGACACTAGCAACACCAGGGGAGTCGAAAGTGCGTTACCAGCCTGTGTTGGGGGAGAAAGGAGAAGAAGAGGTGGGCCGCCGGCTCTCTCAATGACCAAACGAAACGCAACAATGCAAGCACTGTTACTTCACGTCGGTTTTCTGTGAAAGGGTGGTACTACCCCGGGCGCGCCGACCCATTCATACTAAAACTAGTGATAGCTTCAGCGTAGCTCTAAATTTAATTTTGTTTTAACGTATCCCACATACCCCTTAACAATATAAAGTATAGAGCGCACTTACAATTTTAAGTAAAGAACTTTTAATTCTGTTAAAGATTATAATCAACCTTAAGGTTATTCCTGCTTTATTATAGAAATGATTGCTATTGAAAAAATCTACTTTCAATGGCTAATCAACGGGCAGCGGGTGTACAACTTTGATACTGAGACAGGTTTATACACATTTTAATATGGTTGTAACATTCATAACATCTTTTTAATATCGGCATATTATGGGCATTCCGATATGCCCCTTGTATCAAACTGACCCGTTTTCCCCTATACATATATTTGCTATGATCCTACTTATATGATATTTTTCCACTTATCTACAATCGATATAATTCCATAGTAAATATTTAGCAGTATAATTAATACGAATAGCCTCGGATCAACTCAGAACGCTGCGTAAACAATGAGTTGCAAATGAAACTTTTCCATAGAGCTACTTTCAAGAATATAATTGAATTATTTAAATGATATGTTTCATAATTTGCTTGTAAGATGACAATTATTAACCATCATTTTAAACCATTATTAATTTCATATTTAGCAACTGAGGTAGTACATCCCTATATAGTATTATGTATAAACCGGAAATTGAATTCCTTTGTTTTTTACGCTTTGACACCTTAACTACTCAACCAATTAACGTGGGATTTTGTTCGTACAAAAAAGGACGTAGAATAACATTATGCCAGAAAAATGCAGTTCCCAAGGAAAAATAAAGTCAACTAAAATTTTATATAGAGTCAAGAGACGTGAGATCATTCTAAAATTGTATTATTCATCATCGAGAGTTTGAAACAGCGTTCGCTGACGTTTTTAAATGTCTTTTAACTGACTCGTCGACAACATACGGTCGCTCTGAATATAGCATAGTTCGGCCATGTGCATAGTACAGTAATACCTGGATGTAATAGTATAACGTTAACGCTCCAGAAGATTTTGTATGTGAAATTAAAATATTACACCAATTGCGTTGTCTTGTCAACTTTGACTGGTAATTTACGAAAACTAGTTTTTTTTTTAAATTAAGCGGACATATGCGTACACACGAGATATACAAACATATAGAATATTTTTGCAAAGGATTCGAGGTAAATATGAAGGGACAATCAAAATCAAATTTTACCTCAGTAATAACAGTAAAAACTAGAAATGAACAATAGTAGCTGAACAATAAAGTTTTTGACGGGATCTTAGTCTGCCATATAGTGAATTCTTTATTCATAATCTTGTGTATGTTATATTCTGTATTTTGTATTGGTGGTGTTTTACATAATATAGTTCGGTTATTATTTCTAAGTGAAGTGGATAGGAAATAATACCATGTAGCATGAATTCTGAGATGCCAAAAAAACTCCATGGAAAGTTCTAATAATGGAGCCACCATTTTGTTAGAACATTGAAGTAACATTACTTGCCAACTCGACAATGGCAATAATAACCTAGAAGATCGGTAACCAAAAAGAAAAATAGAGTAATAGATAAAGCTAGAGCATTAACAGTTCGTCACACTATGTATTTGTCAGTTATAATTAACTCCAGATAACATTTAATCACCTGTTTGGTGAGTTTTAGGTAATCGCAAACTATCATCGAATGTTCTGTTTTATACAGTTTTTGTTTCTATCTCTAGGATGTATACCGTAGCATATACTGTTTTTTATGTGTCCCCACAATAGTGTTATTATAATTTTAATACATTCGTAGTAAACAAATAACTCGTAAGAAACATTCAAAATTAGCCCGAATGATTGTACGTAATAAATGCACAAAATACTTCATCTACGCAAACTATCCTAGTCACTAGTCAGGCTTTTTATTGCTCTGAACATAGCCATAAGTTGTGTTGTGTATAATATAGTTATGAATTTAATACAAAACAAAGGTAAAATTTTATTATTTAACTTAGAACTTTACGTTTATTTATCTTTTAGTTGTCACGATAAAATTTATCCATTTTATAATATGTATTTACTACCTTTATATCTTTTGCAAAACCATGTTCAGTCCGAGCAGTCGAAAAGTTCAATTTTCTCAAATATCATTTGGCAACACCAGTACAGACAGTACACCTACGGAGTTGTCAAAAGTTTTTTTTAAAAAACGAATCTTTTGTGATAAATATTATTTTTTGAAAATGTACACAAATGTACACTTACACTAGATTTAATACGACTAATGACAAAATGGAACAAGATCCATATTTAGTATCGAGTAAGCCATTAAAAGCAGAATTCAAAGATGTAAACAAGATATACTTAACGTCGAATGAAGTAAGCTGATTTTTTATTTGTCGATGTTTCAGGTTTAAGGCTATCTAACCTTTAATTAAGTAATGTTAATATATCTTTATTTATTTAAAGGTATTTTCTATAGGTATGTCTATAAACTTTATTTTAAAGGTAATATTTACTCCAATACCATTTTTGACATGTGCATTCCAGATACACTTTTGGGTTTCCACTTTTCCATTGTATTCAAATTTTAAACGTTGGTTTTCGGGGACACTGTTAGAACAAAACATTGATATTTATAAATGTACTTATGGAGTTTGTTATTTCTATTTATTTTTATTGACTAACTATTAGAAGAAATTATGTAGAGCATATGCTCTCATATGAGAAGATGCAAAACATAACTAGTTAAATCCATTTATGTAAATTTTACAGAAGTACTTAGAATATTTCCTCCTATTGCATGCATTATGAGACATCATTTCTTAACAGACCAATGAAATGGTGGTACAAACTATGAATAAATGAAACTATTTGAGATCAAAGTGTATTTAGATGATTTTATCCTATTATTATGTTTCGCTAAACTATGGATTAGGGATCACCTGTGAATGGGGTTAGAGGGTGAATCACCAGATATTATATTTTTTAAATGCTCTAGAAACAGTTTCTACCTCCTTCTATTCCACATTACTATTTTGTGTCTTTTAAACCTTGTTGAGAATAATTACCTAATTGTAATATGTAGTAGCCAGGTGAAGCTGTTAAGACCTAGCTAGGTCAATAACATAGTCAGTTTGAAAGAAATCATTTAGAAAGCTTGTCAAAATTTACTAAAACTAACAAAATTAAACTTTATATTTTAGCATTATTTTCTTGTGTATGGTTGTAATATATCAATATGTTTTATGTGTAGCTTACATGTGTTTTGTCTGTGGTTTCTTTTTATAGTCTGTTCTGGATAAAAGAAAGAAATTAATTTAAAATTGTTTGGTGCAATCTCCATAGTTTATAGTTGTATTTACTTGACATTGGGGAAATTATGTCTGCACACATGTTACCATTTTAAAAGAAATATATAATAAAGCTATATCTAATTGTACTGAATAACACAAATGTACTGTTAGTAATAGCTAAATTAATAAATAAACTTTTGCTTTTGTAAATAATAATAATTTCTTCTTCCAGCTCACGCTGGGTCGTGGAATTCAAAACGGGATTATCATACCCTATCCGTCTATATCCAGAAATCACTGCCTCTTTAGAAAAATTAAAGGAGGCGAATGGATAATTGAAGACAACAGTACTTTCGGTATACAAATCAATGGAGCTAAACTAGGAAAAGGATTGCAAAGCAAACTTTCACATAACGATATTATATCACTTGAGCCATGCTCAGAATTTATTTACAAATTTATTATCCCTTCAGAAGATGATTTTGAAATACCAAAAAAAAGACTTAAAATGGAACCATCTATAATAGACAACAATATAGTTAAGAACATGAAAATCAAATTCGCAGAATCTCAGAGTTATGAATTAAAACATATTAATGATAAGATACAAAACACACAGCAAATGCTGTCCACGTCAAAAAATTTAAAGCATCAACTACAACTGGACATGAATAGAAAGACACAACAATTAGAAAATCATTATGCACAACAAATTGAAAGCTTAAAGGGAGAAAAAGATGAGGTAGAAAAACAGAAGTTACTACTTATACAAGAAAGAGATGCTCAACTTACATCTCTTAAAACAGAAATGGAAGGAAAAATCTTGGAGCTTAAGGTATATGTTTATTACATGTGTATTATATGTATATGTATACATATATATATACATATGTATTTCTGTAGCTATATGTGAATGTTACATATAGAAAAATCAATAAAAATTATTTTAATGTCATAACTTAAAATGGAATAGTAATAGGTGAAAATAATTATGTAAACCATAGTCATTTGGTATTGGCTTATTAAATATATATAAAGTAATCTACTTTAGAAAGAAAGAAGTTTCATATAACTTGCTTTTATATTCACATTGTTTTTAATCTGTAATATGTAAAATATTCTTTGATGGACTTTTTTGTATATACAATAGACTGATTAAAAAAATATACTTTTTTTTCTTAAATGTATAAAAAAAATTTTTGGAAATGATGAACAAAAAATTATCCAAATGCCACTACCCTTAATAATATTAGGATATGCTACATGTTAAATTTCAATTTCCCATATGATTAACAAAAATTAATATCAATATATAAAAAAAAGAGTCGACGTTTTTGAAGCAGTCTAATATACAATTTCATGGTACATTATTTTGATGTATCTCATAAGGTTTAGTAAGAATTAGCTATGTAAACACCCCCAACAATTTTTTTTATGATATATATGTTTTTATTATTATTTTTACAATATTTTAATTATTTATTATTATTATTATGCCAAATATTAAAAATTGAGATATTATTTAAAGTACAATTTAAGATTTATGTATTAACTATAGCATTCATTTCTTACAGGAACAAATTGAAAAACACAACATGACAGAATCTGAACTTTTAGCAGAAAATAGTTTATTGAAAGAAAAACTTTTAAAAGAAAGGGAGGAATTTCTTAGTGAATTAAGTAGGGAGAGCTCATCAAAACAAGATATGCTTGAGAAGCTAGAAGCTAAAATATGTGAGCAAGAAGAAGTCAGATTGAAGGAGAAACGAGAGTTTGAAGAAATGCTTAGGAAAGAAACTGAAGAACTCAGACTAGCGAAGGAGAAAGTTAGTTTTAAATGCTAATCATTGTTTAATATCCTATTTTATCTCATGATAATATATCTGCTCTTGTATAATTTCATTCGGCTGACAGTGAAGGAAAAGATAGTGAGGAAAACCGAATCTGAGAAATGTTCTTGTAGTACAATTATATATCGAAATAAATGCTATTTAGTACAAATTTAAATTAAAGGCTTTATATAATTTTTTAAATATATATCATTATTATTGTACAGTGTCAGGCATTTGATCTCACGTGTAGTAGTCCGGTAAAGCTGTTAAGACCTTGCTAGGTCAATAGCGTAGCCAGTTTGAGAAAAAAAACCATAGAACTGTGGATTTCTCAGAGTTTGAAATCGCCAATACGTCATTTATGCCCATACCTTCCTTACAGGCAAATGATAATAAGATAAATAAGTTGACATGATATATATCTTAGGTACATATGTCTATACTAATATTATAAAGAGGTAAAGTTTGTGATGTGGTGGCGTTGTAGGGAGTAATCTCAGGACTGACTGACAGTCTGGTCCAATTTGAATAATTCTATAGCTCATTCATCAAGAATGGTCATAGGCTATAATCATCACGTTACGATTAATAGGAGCGGAGCACAGATAAAAAATGTTTCATAATCGGGATGTTTTTTTCTTTTGAGAACTGCTGCATGTTAGTTTTGGTGTTAGTGTATCTATTCCACGCGAACGAAGTCGCGGGCAGAGGCTAGTATATTATAAAATACTTGGACTTCTGCCCTCTGATAGTATTTAAGATTTGAGCTAATTTGCTTTCAATGAGAGAATGATGTATGAAATTTATTTCGTTCACAGGAATTAAGAGAACTGGCAGAAGAAAAGCGACTCCGTGAGATAGAATTACAAAAGGAACTAGACAATATCAAGAAAAATCTACAAGAGCAAGTAGAACAGACTGAACAACAGAAACGTTTAAATGAACAGCAACTCAATGAACAAATCATGCAAATGAAGAAACAGAAAGATCTAGAAAAAGTGAAGATGGAACAACTGGTTCGTTGTCATATATATTAAGAGTGTATGAATAGTAATTGAATGAAATAATGGTATTTGTTTCAACTTTTGAACTATTATTCAGTGAACATATGAATATAATAATCATAATATAATTTTAAAAGCATTGTATCTATTGTAATTATTGGTGTAGTCCGGTGAAGCTGTTAAGACCTTGCTGGGTCAATAGTGTAGTCAGTTCGAAAAAAAAAGTAATTATTGGTCAAATAATTTTAGTATTCATTCAACCTTCGAATCAAATGATGTAATAACTAGTTTTGTAAGTTTTTTTTTTTTGTAAGAGCTGTAGGTTCTAATATTAGACGTCTAAAATACAGCTTTTGTAATTAATTATTTCTTTACATTGAAAAATTTTAGCTGCACTATTGAATTTTTTTTAATAAAGAATTATTTTCATATTATAATTGATATCCTAAAAAATTGCATTTGAGAATGCATCTTTTTATTAGGGTTTGTTTTTTAAAAAAAACACTAATCAAATAAAAATAAATAAAATCTAAGAATTACAACTTCGACCTATTCAAGTCTGGTATAGTATTATATATAATGAAATAGGCAAGATATAAGTGTAATAAACATTTAAAAAAAACTCTTTAATACTTATTGCTGATGGGTTTCAGATTCAAGAGAGAGAGGTGATACAAATAAAGCTTAGTGAAGCACAAGAGACGGCAGCAAAATCCCTCGAAGATTTGAAAGTTAGTAATCTTCTTTATTATATATAAATTTCTTCTGTATGTGTGTATATCACAGAACTCCTCCTTAACGGTTGGACCGATTTTGATGAAATTTAGTACGCGTGTTCCAGTGGATATGAGAACGGTTTAGATCCACAATTGGACCTAGTAGGTCGCGTTGCAATTAAGTTTTAAGATTTTTTTATTATCAAAGCAGGACAACGTGCGCCGGGCACGCTAGTATAGTATATGTTTAATAGAAATTGCTTTTTATCGACAGCTAATAGCCATTGGTGTATGTCAAATTGAGATAATTTTCCATGATATCTATCAAATATAATGCAATAAAGTTGAGAAAGAAGTTTGAAATTAAAATTAAACAGTTTAAAATCTACATTTCGGCAACAAATTTATTATCCCTTGGCTTACTCAACTGTATCAATTTATTGATGACTAGCTATGCCCGCGACTTCGTCCGCGTGGAACTTTATGTAGAAAACAGGGATTAATAAAGTTACCTGAATGTATTAAGTCCATTTACTTATGTACTTTTCTCTCGTATTTACGCCACGTCGTCATTAAAATTACAATAACTTTTGATAGAGGCTACCGATTTTAATGAAACAAAGACTAAGTTATTCTCGAAGATATGGTTTCCTGTGCTTTTATTGTTAACCCAATATTTGCCAGTGACGTGTGTTCATACAAACAGACAGATATTTCTAAAAAATGTATTTTATTACAATAGACACCTACAGCAATTTTTTTCATGAATAACGGAAAAATACAGACATATTAGATTTACTTTATTATATTTATAGGTTTTTGAAATCCAATTAAATTTCGTATTCTAATTTCACTTTCAATAACTATTTGTAGAATAACAATATATCTTTTATTACGTAAACCAAGTAAGATACACCATAGGGTTGAGGTCAAAATCAGTTTTAACATTTTTTTTTTTATATCATAGGAGGCAACGAACAGGTTGATCACCTGGTGTTAAGTGATCACCACCGTCCATAGTCACTTGTAACACCAGGAGAGTGGTGCGTTTCCAGCCTGTATTGGGGTTGTGAAGAGGAGAGGGGAAGGTAAGGAGAGGTGGGTCTCCGGCATTCTTACTAACCGAACGAAACACAGCAATGCAAGCACTGTTACTTCACGTCGGTTTTCTGTGAGAGGGTGGTAGTACCCCGGACGAGCCGACCCATTCATGCTGAAGCCAGTAATAGCTTCAGCGTGGCTCTACCACATACTAAACATAACATGATATATAACATGTACAGGCTCGAGTGACAGTAAGAGAAACAGAATTGGCCGTTTTAGCTGCAGAAAGGATACAACAACAAGTTGAACAATCCAGTGGAGTCATACAAAATCTTCAGGAACAGCTAGAGAAGGTAAGATTAATTTAAATTTTAACTATAAAATTAACAAATAATATAATTCGACGTTGAATAATTTTAGTAATAATCCCAAATCGAAATAATTTTAGGATTTTGTTATGTACTACATGTTACACGTGACATCGACCTCGTGGAATTTAGTAGATAATTTTTAATCTGGACACTGCTTGTTCAGCTTATTACATTTGCATGGAATCTTAATTATTATTTCTAAAATTAAATTGACACAAGTTGCTCCTTATAATATATACTATCTCCCATTGAATAGCCAGTTCTAAAGTTCTAATGTTTTGTATATTAGCCATGGTAAATAGATAGAAAAGCTTTAAAAAGATAATCAAATTAAAGTATTTCTAAATATTATAATAGCATATTTCATAAGTGACTTATCCACATTAAATACACATACACTTAATTACAATACAATTATATAATAACAATACATATATATTGGAAATGATTTAGGCGATGTAACATTGTATATAGACTTCTGTATTATATTTTCATTTTTTTTTACGTCATAGGAGGCAAACGAACAGATGGGTCACCTGATGTTAAGTGATCACCACCGTCCATAGACACTTGCAACACCAGGGGAGTCACAATTGCGTTGCCAGCCTGTGTTTGGGAAGAGGGCGGGGGGGGGGGAGGAATGGGAAGGTAGATGGGTCTCCGGCTCTCTCACTGACCGAAGGAAACGCAACAATGCAAGCACTGTTACTTCACGTCGGTTTTCTGTGAGAGGGTGGTGCTTCCCCGGACGAGCCGACTTCAGCTTCAGCTTGGCTCTACCACTACTGTATTAATAATCAATCAAACGTAATTACGTATTTATAATATAATACATCAATTCATAAATATAAGTATCCTTGTCCTACTGCTTCTTTAACAAACTGTTGTAATATGAATTATGATCGAGATTATCAAACAGATGGGAGAGCAAATATCGAAGGTCAAAATTAAAAAATTCTTTTATTCAATTTTGACCCTGTGAGAGCATTTATGAACGTCAAAGCTACCACCGGGTCGGACAAACTACCCAGTCATTGAGAAGAGCCGCCAAAAAACTCGAACTGGTTTATCTATTTTTACAAAACATATAAATTATGCCAATGACATGGTGCTGTTGAGTCCATCGATAGGTGGTCTTAGGAAATTGTTACGAACATGTGAAACTTATGTTAACTTATACGGTCTTAAATACAATTGTAAGAAAAGCCATTATATGATATTTAATCCTCATGAGAAGGTTATTACTGGCAATCTACCTGTTAGTCTTAGTGGTAATGTTTTAGAAAGAGTTTCACAAGTTAAATATCTCGGACACTACATCACGAATAATATGAAGGATGATAAGGACATAGAAAGAGAGCGCAGGGCATTGTCGGTGAGAGGGAATATGCTGGTCCGGAGGTTTACTCGTTGCACACCAAGTGTAAAAATAACATTATTTAAGGCCTACTGCCAGAACTTCTATACCAGCAATCTCTGGACCTCATATACACTGCTTGCGTATAATGCGTTGCGTATACAGTACAACAGTGTCTTCAGGGCATTGTTGGGACTGCCTCGATATTGTAGTGCATCGGGCATGTTTGCTGAATTTCGTGTGGATGATTTTTACGCAATCATTCGAAAGAAAGCAAACTCCCTGATGGGTCGAATGTGTGGCAGTTCAAATAATGTTTTGAGGATGTTATCAAGTAGACAACATAGTTTGTTTGTTCACAAATAGACAAAGTTGTTTAAAAGTGTGTGCACCTATACAATTTGATGACTTTTGTTTGTGTGGGTGAAAAACGTTATTTTTAATTGCACTAAAATATACTGGATACCTCTAACATAGACTAAGCTTTACTAACAAAAAATGGATGTACTATCTGAATTTAATAAAAAAAAATTATTATTAAAAAATTAAGATCGTTTTTAATGGATGCACAAAGAGCGGTGTCATTTGCACACGTCACAATCGTTCACATATTTATCCACCTCCTATTAAGGCTATTTTATCCTTTAGACATTAAAACCCACTCAATATGGTTCTTGAATCAAATCGGTAATGTGTTTTGGGACTTTGTTATAAAATCTAAAACTATTACCTAAAAGACTGTTTTTGGCCATAGTGCGCTTGAAGCATGAAATGACCATGAAAGGTTCTTGTGGTCTGATTCTTATCTTCAGTGTAGTATTTTATAACAGAGATCATTTCAAAACAATTACAATACTCTATTACCAGGTTAAAAACCAGCTTCAAAATGTAGAAAACGAGAAAAGTACGCTCATACAAAATATGGCCACGCATAACCCACTGGGCGAAGGACCCTCAAAACAAATTGTATTGACTGAAGTCGGTGAACTTATGGAGAGTGAACTTCAGTGTAGCATTTGTGCGGAATTATTTGTGGAAGCTACAACTTTGAACTGTTCTCATACTTTCTGCAAATATTGTATTACAAAGTGGAAGAATAAAAAGAAAGAGTGTCCTATTTGCAGGTATAGTGCTTTCAATTTTATATAAATAAAATAATAGAGTTCTGCTATTGTACGTGCATCACACATTTTTTTTAGTTTTATGACTTAAATGCTTAGTGTGTCATTGTGGAGTCTTTCAATGGCCTAGATAAATAATTATCTACAAGGTAACGTTTTATTGCTATACTAACATACGCTGTAGTCGTAATTTCTTGGAAAAAAATATTTGTTGGTTACCAAAATAAATAATTAATTTCGAAAATATGATGCGTGAATCGTTGCGTTGATCTGCTAGACTGCGCTATAGACGCTATATGTTTATTCTGAATTTTTATTCCATATCTAAAAAATAACAATATCTTAAATTAATATAAAGTTTCAACAAACAACGTGTCATTGTTGTGTCTGTCAAATACCTAAATAAATATATATCTTCCAGGAAATGCAATATATTTATGCTAACATCGGATAGGTGACGCTGTAGTCGTAATGAACAAATAATATATTTATAATTTTATTCTATACTAATTTTAAACAAATTAAAATTACATTGAAAAAAAAAATATTGGCCACCGAAATATATAATTAAATTCGTAAATAAGGTGCGTGAGTCGTGCGTGGATCCGCTAGATGACGCTATCGACGCTCTATATTTATTCTGATTTTTTATTTATTTTAATTTTATTTTCGTAATAAATAGTTAATTTACAAGGCCGACAATTTATGTTCTTTTTTACATTTAAAATGTATAACAATCTGGTCTAATTTGTTTATATTTAAAAAAAACTAATGGTTTCCAAAGCATAAAATACTTAACTATGAGTTTTCAAATAAGTATTTTAAATTGTCTTTTCTCTTTCAGAACTAAAATAACAACAGAATGTAGAAGCTTAGTGTTAGATTCCTTTATAGAGAAAATGGTTCATAATCTCACACAAGAAATGAAAATAAAAAGAGAGGAAATGCTTAAGTCGAGACAAGGTAGAGTACATTTTTATATTATTATGTTATGTGAACAATTCAGCTTCATTGTAGTGTTGTATTATTTATACTTTAATGATATCAAATTATGCATGTAATATGTGCTTATTTTCTTGACAGTTTTGGTTTAGCCTATTGAGTTAAACTTATTTTTTACGGTAAAGAAAATTGACACAGATCCACCATTCCTAACTTTATAATATAGTAGTATCTATTTGAATCAGGTATAAATGAGACCTAGGTACCTAATTCTCTTTCAAATAAATGTTTTATTGTACCATGAACAGAAGTAAATATAATGTTTTAAATTAATATGTCTTTACAGTGTATATTTAGTAAGTTTTGTTTCATTTTGGTTTATTAGGAAGTTAACAAATAATATAGACCATAGATTAGTCTGGTGAAGCTGTTAAGACCTTGCTAGGTCAATAGCGTAGTCAGTTTTAAAAAAATATATAGATAGTTTTAATTGTAAAAATATAGAGTATTATAACAGTCCTTAATTGAGCCGACTTAGTTTTGTAAATCTAACCCAGGAAATTGGAAAAATATATATTTACTTACTTAGTATAAATGCCTATAACAGCTATGTATCAATAATGAATTACTGTATCGTGGAATGTTACAAGAATTGCTGTATATTATGTTGTCCTTGAATAATTTCCTATTTTATTACAGTATTGTAATTTGTAGTAATAGCCCGAGGATTACATTAATGTTCATTGCTTATTTATAGTACAGTGAAGCTGTTAAAACCTTGTTAGGTCAACAGCTTAATCAGTTCGAAAAAAAAATACATTATTTATATCGTGACTTTCAGTGTGAACTACGCAAAGTGCTCTTTTGCACCTATTGTTTGATATATCATGTCTGGTTGTTCACACGTTTCAATAACACCAGCCGACCATTGTCATTGTGAATATTAAAATAGGATAATGAATAATCACAGTAGAATATAGGTGCATTCAACATATATTTGTAACACTATGTAAATTATAATATTAAATGGTTTTTCAATTTTATAGGTAAAATACAACAAATTTTTGTCGTTAAGATGTTCATTTAGTCGTTTTATAAATGAAATTATTTTAGGTAAACAGAATTATTAGAGTAATATTTGTTATTTGGCACATATCATACATTTATCATCGACAATGCGATGAGCTTTGGGTTAAATTTTTATACACTTATTTTTTATACCGGGTGTTAGGTTAGTTTTATAACAAACTTTAACTAAGGTTCTTTTTGTTGTATATTAGTATTTATTTTGATATTATTATTGTATATGTTAAATGTGACTATGAACTTTCATACGACGGAACGGTGTCAATCTGTAAACAGTTACCTGGTATATAGATAGCGTATGATGAATCAGTTCAGTTTCTTTTTCTCCTTTTTTTGTCAAAAAAACCCCTAAATAATGTTGAAACACAAAAGTGTAAAGTTTTCGACCTCTAGATGACTATACATACACATATATTATTTTCTATCTGAATCTTCACATAGACAAAGCAAGAGTTTAATATCAACAAGCGGAGGGTAAACCTGATTGTTGGCGAGGCGACGTAAAACATTGACATTGCACTATTAACGAAATACTCAGAAACATTTGCAACCCTATCTGTATACACATAAGATTTAAATAGTTTCGTCGGCCACTCGTTATACTACTTTCGCGGCACGCACCGACGATCTAGCGCCCTTTGATAAACACCGCCAAACACACCGCGCCAGCGTCTACTTGAATTTTTGTATTTAATAAAAATGAATATTTATGTAATAAAATATACAAACTGTCATTATTTTATAGAACAAAGTTGTAATGGTTTATCTTCTCATTATGCCAAGCTGATTCCTTTCGTAATTTGTTCTTTTAGGCATATAATTTATACAAAACATTTTCGATGTTTTACATCTGCCAGGCATTCCGTGACTGCTCGTTTTTTTGAAGTGAAAAATCTATAGGCGGAGGGTAAACTTGATTGTTAGAGTGGCGAAGAAAAAAAGAAATTTGCACTTTTAACGAAATATTCAAAATTTTATTCAATATTTGCACTCATACAATTAGTGTTACGCGGCACGCGCCGATGACCTAGCGCCCTTTGATAAATGCCGCCTAACCCATCGCGCCTGCACCTAGTTAAATTTTTGTATTTAATATAAATTAGTATTTGTGTAATCAAATAGATAGGCATTATTTTGTGGAACAAATCAATAATACTCTATTTTTTCATTATGCCATAGCATAATAATATGACATAGCATAATGCCATACCTGTCGTAAGCTGTTCTTTTAGGCATATAAATTATACAAAACATTTTAGATGTTTCACATCTGCCAGGTTTCCCGTGAAGGCTGATTTTTTTTAAATATGGATATATATACATATATATTAAGCAAATAAGTACAACGTAGTATATGAAGCTGTATTGTCCACAGAACTCATGTCAAATCTCACTCAACAGAGCAACGAGGGAATGCGTGGGTACGCTTATTCTTTCTTATTAATTTAAAAATATTTTTTTTACGTTATGTCTGTATGTAAATGAAATGCCGTTTGCGTCGAAATAAATTTATTTATATTAGTGTAGTCAATCAGGTGAACCCACTATGACAC